>DWPV01002090.1:0-18172 GCA_018251915.1 Urbanus proteus proteus
CGCTTGTTCTTGAGTTTATATATCAAACTACGTAGCTTACTTCATCCGACTGGCTTTGAGCAAACTGCGATTTTCAGATTCTAAGGGTTGTAGAACTCTTTGTGGTTCCAATAGCACCACTGCCACACCTGTGTTGGGTGCTGCTGTGTTCTGGTTTGAAGGGTAAGGTAAAAAGTAAGGGGGGTACCCTTACTTTTTACCTTACCCTTCCTTCTTCTTCAAACTCCTTACATCAAAATTAGCTTTTTATCTAAAATAGCGTCTCCATAACTAAACCTCTTCCGAAGTGGTTGTAGTGAAAAAATAATATTATTGACGTTCAAAAATAATTCTAAAATATTTTTGATTTTAATTTTGTTTTATTTTTTTATTATTTTTTGCATAATATCATAATCATGTTCCAGTGCAGATTCTCTATATTGTTTTAATAATTAAGCCAACAATACGAAAAGGATGTGGTGTATATTATATTTACTTATACATTTTTAAGTCTTTTATGGTAAAGTTTCGAAATATTGGTCGGCAGTTATATCTAACGCTGGCATAAAGTTATTTGAAAATTTCATGAGTCTAAAATGTAATGCATGACAACAAACCGCTGAAATTCTTAAAGATTATTTATTATTGCATCTGTTTCTCACATACCATCCGTATGTGTATGTTCAAATACTTCAAACTAACCAAAACAGGAACTAGTCTTAAATGCTATCAAACCCAACATCCAGGACCGACACCAAACAGCCTCAGATAAAGCTTCACTGAATTCTAATCCTGGCTATTTATTACTTCGCAATCTTTGTCCGCACTAAATTCAGTTTAGCACCGACGTCCAATATTCCTAAGACATGTTTCTTATAAGGATAAGTATAGGGCGGGTTTAATGAAAAAATAAAACCCGATATTAATAACATAAGATACGGTTTCTATCGGGCCGAGATGTACGCTGCATACAAATGAAAGCCTGACGCTGGCTTATTACTAACCGAACGATATATCGATTCTAGCTATAATATATCGGTTCAGATAAATATACACCCGATATGGACGTTATGATTATGACATGTGCGGGAGATATGCAATATTTTGTGGGAGTATTTTTTGTGTTTAAATTGAGAAGGCACTATCGTATAGACCTGTTACTGGTTGGTAACAGTTTTGAATGCTACTTTATCTTATTGTGTAGTAAGGTAACAATCCAGATATAGACTCTAGGATAGCAATACAATATAACTGTGTGGCGACTTTCCACTATTCGTCAGGAGATGGCGCAACTAGTATTCCTGAATCACGCTATCGAAGATTTGTTAATATAGGTATACAAGCTTCGAACAGAGACTGTTGGAGCACGGTCGCTCCCCAGGCATAGTCACCTAGCCTGATAGGAGATCACCCTATACCAAAACTGTGACAGCTCTCAGGTAGCACGGTTTTATTGTAAGTTGACTAATGACTTGTCTCCATAAATAGGGCAATCTAAATTAGCAGCTTCTGTATTCGGTATACTATGTTTCTCGCTCACACATTACAGGGAGCAAGTGAGAGGCGAATATAAATCGTTTATAAGCAGTGTTAAGCATTTATTGAACGCTTCATTACGCACTTAACTTTGTTCAGAATGAATCGAATTCTCTCGGAGCGCATTACTTGCGTCAAGTCAAACAGTTACACGTTTTCGGTATCACACTCCGATCAGTATCACACGAGCATCAAACGATCGAGTAATAAATCTTCCTCTTTGTATGCAGCAGATGGTCTGATACAATCAGATTTTAACGTTTCAATAAAGTGTTACGTTAAATAAAGATGTTACTTAATGTTGCAATTATTTGCTTTGTGTTGAACGGTTTATAATGTTGTGTAAAAGATGTTTTATATTTTTTTAGTAAACGAGAATTTAGTCCACCTGATGGTAAATTTAGTACACCCGATGGTAAATGGCCACTGCCACCCATTGACATTAACGATCTTTATAGTCTAGTCACCTTTATAGTCAATCATAAATTAATATATCTATCAGTAAAAGCAATAACTTTTACCGATTACTATACGACCACCTTAGAATGACCTCATATGAAAATTAACAACCACACCCTGCCACCAAACCTGCTTCATGCAGAAAATAAGCTTAAGCAAAGAGATCTGTAATTTTAATAAAAAAAAACATATTTTAAAATTAATCTTTTTAAATGAAAAATTATTTGACAGCCAAAGTTTGTTCATTATCATTCCTTCAGGGTTCATTATGTTTTATCCAAACATTTGTTAATCTCCTTTGTGTAGTATCTATCTGCATTTACTCAATTAATACAATACAATCTGGCATAAGCAGTGATAGCCTAATGGTTGAAACTTGGCCTCTCAATCGAGGGGTCCTAGGTTCAAATCCCGGGCCTCTGATTTATGTGCATATTAGAAATTAATTATCACTTGCTTTACGGTGAAGGAAAAAATCGTGAGGAAACCTGGACATCTGAGATTTCTTTAAAAAAAAGTTCTCAAAGGTGTGTGAAGTCTACCAATTCGCACTTGGCTTGGTGGACTTAGGTCTAAATCCCTCTCACTGAGAGGAGACCCGTGCCCAGCAGTGGGACAATTATGGGTTGTAGATGATGATAAATCTGGCATGATATTTAGTCATGTTATGATAAAGCTTTGTATTTGGTTATTTCACGGAATCTCTGAATATCTAATAATGCAAATAGCGACGTTATTTTCTCCCATTTGTGTACGGATTACAAAATATTGTATTATTGGTGTCAATACGTACAAAATTGCGGAATTCAATATGTAGGCATTAATTTAATCCGCTAGATACCTTAAATATTCTATTGATGGATGACAGAAGTATTGTTGCTACGTAAATGTTAATTTACTAACCAAATTTAATACATTTGTAAAAATAATTTAATACTACGTAGTTACATTATTGAACAAATTTGGCTTTATTGGAATAGACAACTATTATATTAACCAATAGCTGATCCACGCGGTTTCACATGCGTTTAAAAAGTAAAAAGCAATACATATTTAAACATAACTGTAATCCCGCTGTTCCACGACGGCGCGCGCATACGTTTGTAACGCGCGCTAATACTTTTTCTAAAATTAAAGTAGCCTATGTTACGCCTTAGACTTTCAGCTATCTTCCAGCGGAAGTCCCGTTAAAATCTACCCAGCCGTTTAGAAGATTACCTCAGCCAAACAGACAGACAGACATTTTTTTAAATTTGTATTTTCTATTATAGGTATCGTGTATCCTTTCATATACATTGAGTAAAAAAATTTTATTTTAATATAACAGACACTTTAATTTTATTTATTTGTATAGATGTATAGATACACACACACATATTGAAGCAACTCAAAGAACTTATCAAAAAGGAAATTAAGTTATTTTCCTTACATATTGCATTGTCGCTTTGTCGCTGCGAATACTAATAAAATGGCGGAATTAAATATAGATGTTTCCGATATGGCGGATCCGTGGAGAATGTCCGTCGTAGATATTTGTGGGCTGATTGCTTTAGTTATGGCGTCCTGTGATTGGATTCGTGATGGTCACGTAGTAGATACAATAGAAGAATGGGAATAAATTGTATCTGCTTAAGTAGGCCATAGTTCGTCAAATGTGTGGCCTTGTTTACTATGAGAATAAATATAACGAACATTGGTTCTACACTTGGCCACACGCGATCACTCACCTACTCACCGACCGTATCTTCGTCGTCAACCCATTATTGTCCCACTGTTAGGCACGGGTCTTCTCTCAGTGATAGGAATTAGGCCTTAGTCCACCGCCTAGCCAAGTGCTAATTGGTAGACTTCACACATCTTTGAGAACTTTTTCTCAGATGTGGTCAGTCTTACAGTATCTTAGATCTCAGAAGTCTCAGATGTGCAGGTTTCCTGACGATGTTTTCCTTCACCGTAAATAATTAAAACGCTTTTTAGCGAATATACCGCCCTTATTTACTTATTTATGTAATTATCCTGTATTGTGTGTTAATGTTTGTTGTACTAATAAAAAGTATTTGTTTTGTATTGTAAATACAGACAAAATTACTTGCCACTTATATCGGCATGTTTAGATTTTGTGGAAAATTACAAATTGAAAACGAGCACACATTAAAAACTCAATTTTCTCACCAAGCTCAGGTTTCTTCACTATTATAGGTACTTCTAGCGGTTTTCAATTATCATATCTAGAAGCCAAAGCATCGGAATACAAAGCCTCTAGTAAATTAGCTTGAATAAGGAATTAAGTTTTAATTAGAACGCTTTCCTAACTTAAACTTTCTACCAATAAGTTGGTACCACCTTTCGTATGAATGCATGCTATAACAACCCTTAATACCACAAAATAAGAACTAGAGTCGTGTGTATAAATAAAGCTAAATTTCGTATTTTGTGGTAGGCTGTACTACTCAAAGGGTTAAAGGATTTAGTTAGTAAAGTAGCCTTTTGTTTGTAATTATCTATAGGACATCATAATTCATAGAAAGCTTTAAGAACTAGCGTCACCCTAGCGACTACGTATAACAGTCCAAAATTAATAGGAATTGAGAAATTAATACATGAGTTTAGAAAATTCTTCATCAATGTCTATATAAATTACTTACGAAGTGCCTAGTCTAAGAGCTCTAAGCTGAACTACAAAGTTAAGCAATTTCAAGCGCTCAAGAATACTCGAGATTTGAAATTTTGAATGTGTGACTGCTTCATTCACGCTTGAATATTTTGGAGGAAAGGATAAGCTATCGGTTGTTAAACGTTTTCAAAAGAAAAAAAGTTATTTAACCTTTTGAAAGAAAAAAAAGTTATTTAACCTATTGAAAGGTTGAATAACTTTTATATGGCTTTTAACTTTATCAGCTAACCTAATTGGAATTGCGTGGTGTAGTTTACTCTGAACCTTTCCCAAAGACTCATGCACAGCAGTGGTACGTCTACGCAAACTTAATATCTTATTAATTTATACAACACGTGTAAGAAAGTTGCCACCGTTTTCAAACTTTACTTATTTTCTCAAGTACATTGAGTCGTATAAGGAAATTATAACGAAAGTCTGATATGATTGACTTTTAATCTTATACTTAGAAGTCATTTTCTTGAACAAATTTGCAGAAAATTATTGTTTATATTCTACTTCCCGTTACATTAACGTTCATTTAATATGCAAACGTAATTGAGTTTGATTTAAATTTTGCTCAACTTTCCAATTGTTTTAATACCATTTGATTCCCTGTTGTACAACTTGCCGAAACTTTTTTTCTTATTTTCTTTATTAGCATGAACAGTAATGTACTTCGCTCAAGGAAATGAAAATATCTAACCATACATTTTATGTTTTCACAATTATAATTATAGATCGTGAAGAATAATTTTCAGCGATTTCTGATTAAGAGAAGTATCACATTATTAGATTGATTAATTATTTTCAGGCTGGACTCCTTTTCTGTGAGGTTGATTAAAATATCCTAATTCAACGATTCGCACTACTACAGGGTTAAAGAATGGTTAAGCTTTGTCAGATATTGAAACAAATCAGAGCGTGCAAGATGTGGAATGTACTTCCTCCTGAGGTATTCCCGGGGCGCTATGACATGGGGTTCTCCAAAAAAGCTGCAAAACGAGCTCTCCTTCAAAGCCGGCGATGCATTGGAGACTTTCCATCAGGTAGCCCGCCTGCCTTATCCTTAGGTATAACTATTTAAAAAATCGCAAAAATGGTCACAGTCAGTTATAACCCAGCAGTTTTTATACCATTTGGTCACCATATTGCTGTAGGGATTTCCAATTCCGAGTAACGTAAATATCTTCTATTAAGGATCTGGATATTTTTGAAATCGTACATATAATATTTTATATACGATCGAAGTAGCAAACGAGAATGCAGCCCACCTGATGGTAAGTGGCTACTGCCGCACATCTGTAATCAACCCCAGATAAGACCACAGTCCTACCTGAAGTCGGCCACAGATGCGTTGCTACCCCTGAAGACTAAATTGGAATGCCTCGGGTAAGTGTCTTCCTTAATAATGTCAATGTCGACAATGTGAATTCTTATGTACATCCATGTGTTATTTACTTCGTCACATGTTCGGTGTACATATGTATAAGATAGATACATTCGTTCAAATTGCCAAGCTAACTTCTTGGGAAAATAACTTCGGCGCGATAACGAGGTTAATCAAACCGAAGTTTGCACACTCGACTTGAGTGCCAGTTAAAAGCCATACCTACTTGAATTCTGCACATGCCAATCTTACAAATCACTACAGATATATAGGCTTAGAGGATTCTAAAAATAAATAATATTAATAAAATATCTTATATACCATACTACGATTCGTTAATATTTTTACCCGACTGCGACAAAGGAGAGTACCCATACCCATTTTTTGTACGCGTGCCCTACAGCCCAAATAGCTTAACGATTTGTACATATAAGGTGTCTTTCGATTTAGCTTGTCATAATAACATAAGCTACATAATCTAAAATATGACATCTGAAAATTTAAATAAAGGAGGTGGAACGTACGATTTTCCTTTAATCATAGCAATATGGGTATCAAAATCACTTCATTTTAAGCAGTTGGGTATTTTTTTGATAATTCTGTAGTTCACAGTTTCCAAGGCTTTGATCTATTCTCGGTCGAAAGTAGAACCACGATTTTTCCGGCTTTAATCTTCTTTGTTAACTTGTAAGCCAGTCCTATTACAGTTGCCAGTAAATGCAGAGTTGCGTTGATTGGCTCAAACTGTGTACTGATTAGCTAAAAATGTACGCTTATTGATTAAGATACTGTCAAAATAAATCTACAATTAAGTTGTACAATTGGCACAAACTGTACGCTGATTAGCAAAAACCGCACACTGGATAACGCTGACTGGCTCAAACCGGTTGCTAATTGTCACTATACTGCACGCTCATTACTTATCACACACGAGGTATTGTACAAAAACTCATACTTTCTATACATTTACCTAAAGTATCAAAAATAATCATGCATTAATCAACTCCGTGGTAAAGTTGTCTGCAAAAAAATGGTACTCCAAATATTGGATTCCGCGACAAGTCTATATAATACACGTGTTTGTGTTTCTATGCTAAACCATAGAATATCTTTGTGCATTGATGTAAGAAAGTATTGAGCATACAAGTTCTCAGAGCGTAAAGTTTCTTAGGAGCAAAGTTGTTCACTTGTAACTTAGCGGCGATAACAAGCTTAATCGAAATGGAGTGGGTTCGCACGAGTTTAATTAAATGTGAGTAGTGTATGAAACAGCCATAGTTGAATATTTCATGCATTAAATAAGTATATAGAACAGCGAGCCACTAAAAAACTGAAGTCAGGTCCTCAATTAGAAAGCAAATGTAATAGTTCTGTATTACTAATGTTAAGCTACTTGTTTATTTTTAGATTCAAAATGGATTCGTTTTAAAAGTTTTAGCGGGGAACGTCTATGCCACTAGAGCTAAAACATAGAATATAATTGTGCATTGATTTACATCAATGCATTTACTTTCTTATGAACGTATTGAGCATACAAGTTCCCGGAGCGTAAAGTTTCTCAGTAGCAAAGTTGTTCACTTGTAACTTAGCGGCGATAACAAGCTTAATCGAACCGGAGTGGGTTCCGCGCGAGTTTAATTAAATGAGAGTAGTGTATGAAGCGGCCATAGTTGAATAGTGCATGTATTGAAGACATGTAGACATCGAGCAACTAACGGTTTACTTATGCCAGTTTCTGAATTGGGGAGCAAGTTTAACGGCTTCATTCATGTCTCGTTGCTTTGCGTTGTGTAAAGAAGGCGCATTCAATTTGAAATGTGGAAAATCGACATGGTTTAACTAGGGTGGTACCAGTGCCCTACTTATCCGTAGCATAAAGCAATTCTTGGATTTTGGTCTAAACAGTAGAACCAGAATTTAATTTTAAACATCGGCATGATGGCAGCATCATTGTTACTTACCGTAATCCAATGCGCTAAAGGTTCTTACGCTACTTTAATCTATTAAAAAATCTTATATTAAGTATAAGTTAACTTTATAAATGCTGAACGTAGTCAATCAAATGCACCTATTCTTAAAACAATTATCGATGCCTGTGTTCTAGACCAACTTACTGAGGCAGCTGCATAATTGTTTTCAAGGTGAAGCGAGGCGTTCCATCTCAGTCCTCAGGGGTAGCAACGCATCTGTGGTCAACCTCAGGTAGGACCTTGATCTTTTCTGGGGTTGATTACAGATGTCCATGGGTGGCAGATGCCACTTACCATCAGGTGGACTGCATGCTCGTTTGCTACTTCGATCATATAAAAAAAATGCAAATTTTAGAATTTTGTTCTTAAAAATTCCGTTTTATATTGCTGCCTATTACCAATATTACAATTCTATCAACGTTACATCGTTGCCTATTACGAAGCAATGCAAGCAGGTAAAATTAATTAAATCACACGGTCCACAGACTCCGCAGTCAGCGGAAAGGAAAACTGCGATATAGTTAGTGGCTTTGATATTTTTTGGTATCGGAAAATGTAATATTCATTGAATCGAAAACTGTTTACTATATCTTAGAACGTAAATTGGTTTCTTCTTTATGTTTAAGTGGTCGGGACCATTTTTTAGATAGGCTAAGACTAGACGGTCAAAAATCTCTTTTGTTTGTCAACTGATTTTTTTCCTAATGTTTTGTTTTCTAGTCATTAGAAAAAAGGAAATTTTACTATTCGGTCACTCTTGCAACTTCGGGCTGCGACGTACGTTCATAAGTTTGTAGATCGGTACAAATCCACACTAGATGCGCGTAGATTACTGAAATCAATGGGTAGCAGCATGGATGGCAGCGGCCACTTACCAACACGTGGACTGCATGTTAGGGGACACTATTGATGTTACTCGTTGCTCGTTCGCAAGTTCTTTATGAAAAATACATCATAATATTTTTCATACTAAATACTCACTCTAAAATATTGTCTTTCGTAATCCGATCTAATCTACTTATAGTAGGTAGGTACTTAATAATAGTAACTTGTCGCTAAAAAGTAACTTCATTTTGGTAGAGAGCTAGAAAGTTTCAAAGTGGTTTACTCGAATTTCTCGAAAATAGGTTTGCCGCATTGCAATTCGATTCTGGAGTCGATTAAAAAACTTTGCTGATGCCTTGAGTAATGTGCTCTAAGTTTTAGTTTTTTGAGGTTTTAGTCCGATTTGATTTGTAAAGTTTAGAAATCTAGAAATCTTATCTCAAATGTGTCCCAATCGAGTCGAGTCAATTTCGCAAAATATGGTAAAGGTTAGGTTAGGTATTAGCTATATTTTTGCCGTTATAAGTTTACTTGAGAATAAATTATTTAAATATATTTAAAAGCGTATTCCAGAGCCCTTAATATGTCCTTAACTTTTTAGTTAGTTGCCTATCCAATAGGCAAATAATTAAAAAAATCAATAAAAAAACATAATTATCACTGTAACGAAAGGGTTGTGAAGACAGCTACATGCCGGGAAATTCT
This sequence comes from Urbanus proteus proteus, assembly GCA_018251915.1. Lineage (NCBI taxonomy): Eukaryota > Metazoa > Arthropoda > Insecta > Lepidoptera > Hesperiidae > Urbanus > Urbanus proteus. Next base: position 9,518 of record DWPV01002090.1, read on the forward strand.
CAATGGAGTAACTGAAACGAATTTATTCAATCGATATTATTCTCGATCCCATAATTTTAAGTATCAAAATATTATCGAATGCAAACTGCAATAAAGTTCGAACCACAGACCGTTCGCGAACTGTAGTATCAACTCCTAACTATCATTCCAACGGGACTTGCGATTGTAATAAAACGTCGAACAATCCCGTCGCTGCAACGAAGCCAGAAATTATATCGTTCAAGGTATTCATGTAAATAAATAAAATAGAATTATCTCTTTGTAATGCCTACCTAGGCGACAGTTATTTTTCAGATAATACCACATAAATATATGAATTTCAATAACAAAAGTTAAAATCTTTATTCTTATTTAATGATAATAGAAATCTATAGTATAATTTAAAGAATATTTTCCATATCTTAAATTGAGTCGGTCTAAAATTTATCTTCAATGTTTTTTACATTATTTGTAAAAAGTAAAGACTAAAATGGCAAAATAAAAATAATACAAATATTTTTATAATATTCTCTTTCTGACATAACACATAAACAGAAACGAATTCAGGTCGATGCAAATGTAAACTCTAAGCTATAGGTACACCGGCTTATTTCCCCGGGAACAAACAGATATCAAAATACAATATCATCAGCGCACAATAAAAGGAGTGCTAACAAAAGGTGGCTTTGCAGAATCAAACGTGCGACAATACGGTCGCCGCTTCGATGGGACGCTGCAATCCATATACAGCGTGATGGAAATAAAATTTAAAATTATTTTTAATAAATTGTTACTTTTAAAAATTATCAACCGTTGTCAATCACATTTTACGTAATGTTGCTTGCCATAATGTGTCTAGGTACATGTTTCCACATTTATTTGTAATGGCTACAATATATCATCAATATAATAAAAATGATTAAATATCAATTTAAAATCATGTCTATATTTCTTAATATAATATCCATCATAGTATCATATCCCGTTAAAGGATTTTTCTCAATATTTTTGTAAATTCATAATTTCACTATACTTACAGATGCAGTTAAAGTTGCCACTTGAAGTGTATTTCAAAAGGAATCACCCTGTACACAGAATACGGGAGCATCTATTTATTCGCAGCAAACAACGTCAGTTGGGCTGCAGCTCACCTGAGCCTAACGAGATCCTTTGGTTACTGCGCTATTAATGTCTCTAGTTCCGTCTCTATGGACTGCTTTTAAAGTTTTGAGAACATGTGCATTCACACGAGGACTTCTTGAGTCAGGCCTCAATGGGATGCAATGAGAATACAGACAAAATCAGCCTCAGCTAAGTCCGAGCAGAAATGTAAGTTAAAAATTTAGTCTACCCAGACATGGATCGAACTCGGAACCTTTTAAAGGTACATTAGTATTACAGTGCTATATAATAATAGACGTACATTTAAAATTATTGTGTATTTTTCTTATAACAATAAATAAAAAATGTAAACCGCTGTAAGCAGCTTGTGTAAAATAATCATTCATTGTAATATTTCGTTAATATACATAACTTTGCTGCTGCGCATTAAAGAGCAATTTCGCTATTTTTAATCAAAATAAACAACCTGTAAACATGAGCTTAGTCAGTTTTACGTTGACTCGGAGGATTTGAAGTAAACAACCGATTGTTGACGGTTGGAGACCTGCTCATCGAGTTTACAGAACTACTACTATCGCAAGTTTAGACGTTGCGAATAGCGTTTTAGTCAAATAGATACAATTTTAGTCTATACACTTTGGATATAAAAGGATTTAAATTAACGTTTTTAAATATTAATTCGAATATTATTTATTTGATGCACTTTATATGCAAGCTTGCGTACTTACCATGGGTCCATTGTATTATTGAAATTCAAAAATATTCACAGAACTTGTCCATACTTTCGTCCTTTGCACAAAATTCTGAATCTTTTTGCGCAGCAAGGTAATATCGCTAGCGATTTGGAAAGCTCGTATAAGACCATTAATTATTATTAACATGTACAGTTAGCAGAGCATATTTTTTATTTTTTATGATGTACAATTGTATTTTCCTTTATTGAAGTCTAGGTGATCCCCGAGGTTTTATCCGTGTAAAACGTAAACGTTTAAAAAGTAAAAAGAATACATTTTTAAACATAAATGTCATCCCGCTCTCCCGCGACGGAGCACGTATGCGCGTGGAGCGCGCGCTAATAGAGTTTACAAAAATTAAAGTAGCCTATGTTACGCCTTAGACCTACAGCTATCTTCTAGTGAAAGTCTCGTTAAAATCGGTCAAGCTGTTTAGAAGATTACCTCAGCCAAACAGACAGACAGATAGACAGCCAAACATTTTTTTAATTGCATTTTCGTTATAGGTATTGTGTATATATGCATTGAGTAAAAAAATGTTATTTTGAAATCACAAACGGACACTTTAAATTTATTTATTTGTATACATAGATGACTGGCATGAGAACTGTCATCATAAAGGTTTAACATACAGAGTGTTCCGGAAATCGATTTCCGTTCAGGCAGACATCTAAGTGATGAATATAATAAATCTCTATTTCGAATCTGGTTCCTTTTATATACCCCTCTATAGAGAGAAATCTAGTGTAAGTCTTAGATTCGTAAAAGGCTCAAACCAAACTCGTTCTACCAACATTAATATTATATTTAATTCAGATATGCTAAGTAAACCTTCAGTAATTGTTTAAGTAACTGATGAAGCAACGTCGCCGGTTTGTGCAACTTATTCCAGCCTCGCTCTGTACACTAACCGCGGACGACGTTGACAATGTGATTCGGTTACGTAGTTTACACTCGCCCTTTCTACTTACGTCAAAGGGATTATTCTGGACTTCTTGGTCTTACGTCATCATTTTAATACGGACTATTATATAGATTGAAATATTTAATGCAGATATTCTAAATCAACTTTCAGTAATTGCTTAAGTAACTGATGAAGCAACGTCGCCGGTTTGTGCAACTTATTCCAGCCGCGCTCTGTACACTGACCGCGGACGACGTTGACAATGTGATTCGGTTACGTAGTTTACACTCGCCCTTTCTGCTTACGTCAAAGGGATTATTCTGGACCTTTTGGTACGTCTGTCTGTCGTCTGTCATTTGCATTTCAATACAATGTCAAAAAAGGATTTTCAGGAATATTTGTTAATGTCATATTTTATTGAACACTTATAAATTGTAAGTACATAGTTTCTTAGACTTATCACTTATTGTTAAGTTAGAGCAAGTAAGTGTAAACTTAGATGCAATGGTACATTTACGTGTGATTACAAGTGTCCCTAACAAATTTTGGTATTAAAATAGAATTATTTATTATTATGAAGTGACATAAAATAAATACTAATAAGCCAATCACACTTTTATGGAGTGACTGATCATTTGCAACAAATAAGCGACTTCTAGGTGAATATCCCAAAACCAAAAACATACATATCCAATAACATGAAAAACTGATTGAAGCCAAAATTTAATAGAATATGTAAACTTTTCGGCACATCTTTGAAAATTTCAATATCAGAATATCAATCATCAAACAAAGCAATTCGTCAGTAATAAGCCTTCAGAAGTTTCGATGTAATTTGATTTGCAGCCGCCTTCCACGGTGTTTAAACAGCGAAACTGGGAGTTTGCGAAAGAGTTGCTGACCCGTTTAACGAACTGGGTCTACTAACCTTGGGAGGTTAGAATCCAAAATTTATGTAAATTGGAAACTGTAGGCACGTCGCGTTTTCATGTTAAGGAGTAAACGGAATTCGGTCAAACCAAATCGATCTAATGATGGAAGCAATGCATATCCGATTCAACTCCTACATACAAAATAAGGGGAAACCCTTAAGTTCCACCGAATTTGGAACACAGAACGTAATATTTTTTTCTACAATGTTATTGAGACGTCCCATAAAGACACTTAAACATGCCGGAACAGCATTTTTTCCAAGATGAGGGAAGACTTCGTTTTAATATATCAATAAACTCACGTTCTTTATCCATCTCTTATGTTTGGGATTATTTTGCAGTCACCAGTTTAATAGTTGGTCTTTCTCTTGGTGGTTGAGAACGACAAAGACCAATTAGTTATTGCTTATCAGATAACGCCTCTATTAGATGTACTTACTTGATAATATAAAGTAACAATCATAACATTTTAACGGTATTTGTAAATTATGCTCTAAGACCTATTATGCTCCTATTTGAGAACGGTTATTAATTGCAATAACAATAATATTGGATAGGTTACACTTTAAAGGTAGTAAGAACTCTATGTAGTTCGACTCTAGCGGCACAACACATGAAGGTGGTAGAACCCCATGTAGTTCAACTATGGCGGCACCATCGCCACACCTATTTCTGCCTTATAACAGCAGTGTTAAGCACTGCTGTGTTCTGGTCTGAAAGGTAAATAGCATGTAGTAAGGAAGACATACTTATCCGAGGCTTTCCAACTCAGTCCTCAGGGCTAGCAACGCATCTGTGCTCAACATCAGGTAGGACTTTGATCTTATCTGGGGTTGATTACAGATGTCAATGGGCGGCAGTGGCCACTTACTATGTATTATGTCTCTTCAAGTGAAGGATCATCACTTCAAGTTGGTTACGTTCAATTTAACGTGTATATTAATGGATAGATACAGTGATACCTAGCGTAATCTAGTGCAATTCTCTGTTACAACTCAAACACATCTGTCCACAGACGTTACCAAGATAAACATACGTTTGTAACTTCCTTATAACACACGTATAACTGTTATACAAGTTAGTACCAGTGTCATACTGAAGTACTCTTATAATACTTTAATAGTAAAATTAGCAATTAAACTTCTTAGAAAACGAACATAGAACACATTCATTTCAAGCTTTTGAATCAGATGTCGACGAGACGATTGTGGGAGTGCTAATCTTATAAATAAATAGCAAATAACACCTAGAACAGAAGTCTAAACTCATCATTCAGATATACATATGTCTGGCCGGGAATCAAACCCGGGACCCACTGCGCGTCAGGTTGGTATGGTAAAAGCTCAGCCACAGGGGTCATATTCACTTATCATCAATTACTTAGTTGTCCGACTACCGGTGCACAAGGTTCACAATACAATTGCTTTCGAGATAGGATGTTACATCTATCCACAGTTAACGGTTTGAGGTAAACACTAGTTAGTTATCAGCGTGTACTTGTGACAGTGTGTAGCTGTAGACAGTTTAGTATAGTATTACGGTGACAATGGAACTCAGGAACACAGATGTTCGCACATAAACTGCGAAGTTTGATTACAATGCGCTTTGAAACTAGGATGTCGGGCGGTACTTTGATGTGTGACGACAAATAGGTACAATATGCTTTAGTTATAAGTAATTGACTTAAGCTGACGTATTCCGAAAATACGTAAAGAATAAATAGTAAGTTAAATACGCTTACGCTTTTAATGACTGATTATGTTATTGATTACTTAATTCATTTTTAAGCACTTACTGAATCAATGTTAAAATTAAATGAATATTTATTTAAGTTTTATTCAGTGACCATATATTATCTAAGACTTTATCAACCTAGTCATTATGTATTTGCCGTAATACCAATTTTTAAGATAAATTTTGGTTACTTATCTAGCATTTACTAATCCGATTTATGTCTACAAGGTGCTTTTGTGATACAACGTTACATCTATCCACAGTTAACGGTTTGAGGTAAACACTAGTTAGTTATCAGCGTGTACTTGTGACAGTGTGTAGCTGTAGACAATTCAGTATAGTAGTACGGTGACAATGGAACTCAGGAACACAGATGTTCGCACATAAACTGCGAAGTTTGATTACAACGCGCTTTGAAACTAGGATGTCGGTCGGTAAATTGATGTGTGACGACAAATAGGTACAATATGCTTTAGTTATAAGTAATTGACTTAAACTTACGTATTCCGAAAATAAGTAATGAATAAATAGTAAGTTAAATACGATTACTTAATTCATTATTAAGCACTTACTGAATCAACATCAACATTAAAATTAAATGAATATTTACTTAAGTTTTATCCGGTGACCAAATATTATTTACGACCTTATCGACCTAGTCATTATTTATAATCCATAATACCATTTTTTGGATATTTTTGGTTATTTATCTAGCACTTACTAATCCTATTTATATCTACAATGTTCATAATACCGTAGTAAAAAGAGACTATACTGTGATAATACGATTGCTTTCGTAATACGACGTCAGATCTATCCACAGTTAACGGTTTGAGGTAAACACTAGTTAGTTATCAGCGTGTACTTGTGACAGTGTGTAGCTGTAGACAGTTTAGTATAGTATTACGGTGACAATGGAACTCAGGAACACAGATGTTCGCACATAAACTGCGAAGTTTGATTACAATGCGCTTTGAAACTAGGATGTCGGGCGGTACTTTGATGTGTGACGACAAATAGGTACAATATGCTTTAGTTATAAGTAATTGACTTAAGCTTACAAATTTTAGAAAGTAAGTAGGTAGTGAATAAACAGTAGTTGGATGGCGTGACTCCTAAAGTAACTAAAATGAACTTCAATCACTAAGCACTGAATAAATGAGATGGAATATCAATACAAAAATAAACCATTGAATTCGATACCTCCAAAGCCAGGTCAACAAAAGCTTTGAATAAAAACAATCTTGAAATAGAAATTCCTTTGTAATTTTGGCTAACTTTGAGGAAGGTTTTTAAGAAACAAAAGGGTTATAAATTTGATAGCATAGGTTAAAAAAACAGTTGAATATTGGCTTGACTTCACTTTACGTTAACACAAAGACATAAATTCCCCATCCTTTCGAGTCAATACACCCAGTCGGCACACAAACCTTTGTCAGATAGCACTCCGGAGAATTGGGGGTGAACTGAACGAAATTACATTAAAAACTTCCACTTACAACCCCGTTTCTACGGTCCGTAACAAATTAATAACGTGATTACACACTTACTGAATGACTATAGACTTAATTGCTTATCTAGCTATTCTACGAAAATGTACTTAGTAACAAGTGAAAATCTAGACAAATAAGTAAAATTGAAGTGTCTGTTTGTGATTTTGAAATAACATTTTTTTTGCTCAATGCATATGGAAGTATACTCGATACCTATAACGAAAATGCAATTTAATTTTTTGTCGGTATTTTGACGGGTCAGTTATTGAAAGATAGCTAAAGATCTAAAATCTAAGGAGTAACATAGGCTACTTTAATTTTTGAAAAGACTTTTAGTACGTGCTCCACGAGCAAGCGGGCGCCGTCGCAGGGGCGCGCGATTACAGTTATGTTTAAATATGTTTTCCTTTTTAAACGCGGGTGAAACCACGGGAATCAGCTAGTTTGTAAATACGACGGAATAGTAAGTAGTAGTCACGACCCACGGACCTATCACTATACCGGTCTGTCACGCAGAGGATTCGGGGTTCGATACCCGATGAGACATATCCGTAAGAGAAATTTAGATCTCTGTTATGGCTCTAGGTTATTATATAATCGTACCCTCGACACACAAGCAAAATTCTAGCGTGGGGCTATGAATGTAGAAATACTAGTAGCAAAAACCTGTATTTGTAACGAACATGTAAACAATAAATATAAACCATCCTATGATTGAATATTCCAGCATTTAGCAGCAATGTAAGGATGTTATAATAAGTTACTGTTTATGTTTTCGGATAAGCAATCTTCGTATCTTTGCAAAAATCTTTACGAACGAATCCACTTACATAATATATCATTTCCAATTCCACTCGAAGCCAAAGTTTAAACATGAAGCCAGGTAGAGTATCGATTGGGAAAATCAATGTAAACCAATTATTGAAAATTTACATATTCACCTTCGTGTTACTGGTTAATTGAAATGTCTTCATTATTCTTAAATAAATGTTTGTTCGACCATAATAACCATTGCTATCAGCGATTTATCAGCTCAAGTCAATTAAATATCTGGGGGTATACTCGTGGTTCAACTGAGATACTTACTATGCTTTTTAGGTACGCTATTTATGGTAGACTAGTTGATCCACGCGGTTTCAGTCGCGTTTAAAAAGTAAAAAGAATACATATTTAAATACAACTGAAATCCCGCTTTCTCTCGAGGGGGCTCGCACGTGCGTGGAGCGCGCGCTAATGATTTTTTTAAATTAAACCGTAGACCTTGAGCTAGCTTCTAGTGAAAGTCCCATCAAAATCGATCAAGCCGTTTAGAAGATTACTTCGCCCAAGCAGACAAGACAACAGACAGACAGACAAACAGACAAAAATTAATTGCATTTTTATTATACTTATAGGTATCGTGTATACTTGTATAACATATTCATTGAGTAAAAAGTTGTTATTTTGAAATCACAAACAGACACTTAAATTTTATTTATTTGTATAGATTACATTTACCAGCATTCCTCGCAGATATACCTATAGGTTATCGGTGGAAATCTTTGTTTTATTAATTTATTGTAAATAAATAAATAATAAATAAATAAATAACGCTTCACACTCATAGCCCCACAGTAGGATTTTCTCCTGTCTGTCTGTTGTCTCCTGTGTCGTGGGTGCCATGGACAACACACAAGACAAGGACACACACCCAGACCAAGAACGGAAATTTAGACTCATCATTCAAATTTCCGCCTCGCTGGGAATCGAACCCAGGA
>DWPV01002091.1:0-18172 GCA_018251915.1 Urbanus proteus proteus
ATTAAAAAATGACAATTTGCACTTTGGTCAGCGCAGTGAACACCTAAATCCTTTGAGACACTTTGAGAGGAGACGAGCCCAGCTGTGGGACAATAATGATTCAGCAACAACTATATAATGATTGTCTTCCTAAAACGAGCTAAGTTTCCTATTAAAACTTTTTAGTAGGAAGTTGGCTTTATCAAATTCGATAGTAGACGAAATTGAAAAAGCTGAAATTAATATACAAAATAGGCCATTTCAGTAATAATACTTCATTATTATATACCTACATACCTGTGTTGGTGTATCTAATATTCGTATTATGTACTTAATGCCTATAATAGTTAGGTATATGTGGCTGTGCGTTCCGCTAAACCACACTTATGTGATTGACTTGCGGTTCCATCGCTGTCGGACTCCAATCACTATATAATCACATCAATAACAGTAGGTATTGATCAGTATATAATAGGCGGTGTAATAGTGAATGCCAAACTTCATATTTATATACTTCTACTAAGTGAGTAGCTAGTTACTCTTAAGATATCTGCAAGCCTGGTAGTCAAATATATTTTTTCATTTTATACGATAGTAGTAACACTAGTTTTAAAGGTGGTAGAACTTTATGTAGTTTGACTGCGGCGGCACAACCACCACACCTATTTCTGCCTTATTACAGCAGTGTTAAGTATTGCTGTGTTCTGGTTTAAAGGGTGTGGTAAGGGAGATATACTCATCCGAGGCGTTGCAACTTACTCCTGTAGTAGTAGCAACGCACCTGTGACCGATCTCCGGTAGGACTGTGATCTTATCTGGGGTTGGTTACAGATATCCTTCGGCGGCAGTGGCTACTTACCACCAGGTGGACTGCATGCACGTTTGTTACTTCCATATTATAAAAAAATGTTTTTAAAAATTATAATTCACAGTTGATCTACTGTGAATTACTTATCATTTTAAAACGTTATGTCGTAGTGGTAGTTGGTGATAGATACCTACGATAAATACGCGTTTTTGTGAGCAAAACACTCCATAATGCTTGTTTGTACGCATTGTTAAAATTTTTAACCGACTTCATACGTTTTAATTCTAAAATTATTATAGTTATTACTATGTAGGCTCTACATGAATTATAAGTACAATGTAAATTGAGCAGATAAACGTTATTTGAAGTAAATATTCTGCCCTAAAATATTCACGTATCTTGACCTTTTAATTATCAAAACAAGCTCCAATTTCTCTGGGTTTCATGTTTAAATTGAAACTTCACTGACCTTTACAATACACCCCCGTTACCGTAAAATGAACACTTAGTATCTAAACATTCAAAAATAACTAATAACAATAATAATATATTCACATGTCAAACCATTTCATGTCGACGTACTAAATTTCCTTCAATGAGTTATAAAGCAGAGCAATTAGCTACCTCATTGAATTGCAAACGAAAAATATGCGCGTGGGCATCCCGGCTCGGCTGTGATTGGTCGGTTTATCTAGGCCGTTACTTTGGAGCGTTGTGATTGGCGGACGTTTTCACTACGATAATTTGGCAATGGATCAAGTGGGAGGGGCGGTGGACTAATGTTGCACGATGCGTGTCGACAGCTGAAACATATGACAGATGGCGGGCGATGAGGCCTGACGGTCGCTGGTGGTCTTCGAGGAAACTCGGAATTTAAAATCAGCCGATTATTATGGTAGTGTTTGCGAACTTTACTTCTGGAGCAGGGGTCAGTAACCTTTTGACAACATTGTACCTACTTGAAGGATGGACAATTTGGGAAACAAAATTGTTTCGTTATCTTTTTAATTTGGCTAGATTTGAGGTCTACTACGAGGCATAGTTTTTTATCAATAGTCACCGAGCCTGCCATAGGTGTTAGTGATCACAGCGGGTGTTGATGTTACACAGAAAGACACTGGTACTCTTCCCGTGGGTTTTATCCCTTAGTTGTCTCGTACAACATCCACGAAAAGACATGTTATCGATATCAAACAGCTCACTTAACTTAATTTATTATTACAACCTACGTTACATTTTGAAATGTCATTCCTAGTCAAAAACACGAAGAGTGTAGGACTCTTCGTGTCTTCATTTTTTCATTCATTTTTCCAACCTATTAAAGTGAAATGTAAGTCTGAACCAATTCGAGGTAGGTATTTATAATAAGTTGGTGTAGCGCCAAGCTCTTGAGGCGCTGCAGTCGGCTACAACCTTGCATTATGTTCCTAATGTACCTAGGTTAGGAATAGTGTCTAGAGTTAATGCAGTAAAATATACAATTAAAACTACGCATCATACACGTCGGCCACTTTTGTAAATACATTTTTATTACAAATGTTAGCATTCTTTAACTTATTTATACGTTAAAAATGAAATAGGTAAATATTTAACTTATAAGTTATTTGTTTTATACGGCGTAGCATACACTTGCTTAGCGTGAATAGCATGCATAGCATGCACTAGTATCATTTGAATCCAACCGTTTCTTACTTCATTAGATCACGTTTGACGGCAGTAATCTACCTATGTCAATACACATTGGTATGGAAACCGCCATGGTTACTTTCAGGAACCTCTGCATCTAAATATCTCCAGGGTCATGAACATTTTCAAAACAATCCTCCTAATATAAAATCAAAATCAAAATAAATAAACATCCTAATTTTCAATTTGAAGTTAAACAGCGCAAAAAAGATCTACCTATTCTTTCGTGAAATTTCCAAACATTTAGGTACACATAATTTGGCAAAAAATAGGCCGTCTATTTCATCACTCTTAACGTTCGGATATTTAATTCAATTATTTCGCTGTTCAATAATGTATTTAATGTCTAGTCAAGTAACTTTTGCATGTCTTTCTCTCGTGATAGAGTAAGTGCACCCACTTACACTGCTGCCGGAAGCATTTAGTCTACTTCTTTTCTTGCACACCTACACTACAGTAAGGCAGTGTTTTATACAATTTGGTGTGGCGCCAAGTACACTTGATGCAGCACCGACTTGCAGATATTGCGATACAACGATCACAAAGATGTAGAGCAAGTCTGGAAATGCCTAGCTTAAAAAAATATAAATTATTTATTGTAGGATTTAAGATACGTTTTAGTGTGTTCGTTTTTTTCGAAGATTGTGGGCGGCGTTACCGCTATATCAAGTATTTATTCACAGTGCAGTCATTTTTTAACAATTAATAATGTCTGATGTCTATCCTAGCTTATAAAGAATACTAATAAAGAAGAATCGTAATAATTATTTCAATATAGTTTTGCGAGGTGGCAGAACTTTTGTCACGATTATTTTGATTTGATGTCAAGGCTTAAGACCCACATTACGGATTTTAGTACACAGCATATTTATTTTCTGCCTAAAGTAGAAAGATCAATACGTCTTGGGTCGTGCGTCAATCGGCAAAAAAAATCTACCCGAAATTGGTAATAGATATTTTTATACACTTGAGTAAGTACGTACTGATTGGTACACTTTATGTTACAGAATTGGCTACTGATCTGTGTATCCATCGCCTGCAATAGCCACTTAATAGCAAATGGGCTTTTTGCCAGCATTAAAGTGTTTACAATCGATCTTAATATCAATTCACTATTTTTGACATGAACTTATGCTATGTGTGAAACTAGAATTAAATTCGCAGCTGTTAGCTATAAACCAGATGTATTTAAAGTGCACTTCTAGTCGCTCTATTTCCATCCCGAGGAACTAAGACGCGAGTGCATTCATATTGAGTCCGCTTTGATGTTATCGCTTCTAGTCCGCGCCAATGCTGTTAGATCCACTGTTTGATAGCACATCTAGAGTATATTTACTCTATGGGATTATTGATAGATAGCAATGTGTTTAGGGTAATGGACATTGTAAATGGATGGCTTTTACTTCATTTTAAGTGGTCAAATGTATTTTCTTAAAAATTAGCCCTTTCTTTAGTTTGCCTTGTATAGTTAGTTTCCACAATCCTTATAAGTAAGACTATCAAATGACGCAATAATAATGTGATTTTTTTAACAAAGTAAACTCGTTTGACTCCCGGCTAGAGAAATGTTTTTTTTTTTAAACTAACTACGCATTTTTAGTTTTCATCAAAATCGGCCTCGTAAGTCCTTTCAGGAATTTTTGCTAATCCTTATAGTTTCGGATTTCGCCATCCACGGACATCGTGGCTGTATGTAAGACTAAGGGACCAAAATCCTCGTCTTACTGTGTAACGTCAACCTGCTGCGGTCACCAACACGATTGCCAAGCGCGATGACTATTGGCAAGAGCCATCAGGGGAGTCAATCTTTGAAGACTTTTAAATGGATGAAAAATTATCTATAGGCAATCTTTTTCATTGGTCGTTTGTGACCTGATTTTCCTAAAAATACATACAAAACGAACAGTTAATAAAACAGCAGTAACCGCAGCAAGCGCAGCTGCTCATACCAACTGATTCAGTAAAACCGCGACGCGAATAGATATTGAATTTTCTATGTTGGGTCCAGTTATTGGCTTTAATGGGTTTCAGCGGATTGTTCCAGAACGGTAGTAATTTAATATTGGCTGTGCAATTTTTTGATACAATTTTTAAGTGGATTATTTTTAGGGAGGTTTTTCGACTGTTATTATGATTTTAGGTGAATCTATTACTGTTACACATCATCTCTATCACTACATAATATAAAACAATGTAGCGCTTAGATCTTTAAAACTACGCAACGGTTTTTAATACCGTTTGTTAATAGATAGAATAAATAATGAGGAAGGTTTATATGTATAATAATATCCATTATATAGAGAAGCGTGCGAAGCCGCGGGAATAAGCTAGTGTGGTATACGGTCTTCTCTTAGTTGTGGGAACATTTTAAAGAACTTTTTGCGTGTCATGTTTTTCGCCACGTTTGATTTAGAATTTTAACCACTTGCGGTTACCCATCCAACTTTCGGCCACGCTCAACATTGCTTAATTGTGAAAATCGAGATCTACTCAAATCAAAGTACGGCGCTACTGCTAATACTTAGGTTTACTAACTATTAAGCAATATTCATTGTATTGTTACGATATAAATGAAATTACGACGGCTTATGTAATTCGATTTCATTTTATTGGTTTCAGGATCCATGATACACAAAGCACATGTTATTTGTGCAATTAATACTCTAGTTGCGAATATAGATCATCAAAATTTGAATTAGTATCGAAACTCCAAGAGAAACAGCTCCAATTTAACCGATTGCTACATTTGCTACATATATCTAAATTGGAGCCAATTTTGGTTTGGTAATATGTAGTTAATGTACATTCGTCTGTGTGTCAATAGCTGCGAGCATTGATGCTACATTTATAGATATGGATTGATTGTAATATATTTTAGGGGTGGTTTGCATGGAAAAATTGTGTGCGATTATTTTAAGCTTTTAATATTTTTTTATTTGTAGAAAATGTGCCGCCTTCATAAGTTTTTTCGTAGGTAAATCTCCTTATAATGTACTAGATTTAGCCCGCGGCTTCGCGCGCTAAAGCTATATGCTAATGCTAATAAATATTATTTTTAATACAAATCGTAATAAATCTACCTACAATTTCGCGACGATTATTTCTAACAGAATTATTTTGGGCCTAATGAAATTTATTATTAAATGTTGCAATATTTTATAGGATACATATTCATAAGAATATAGAAATCTTTTCGTAGATGCTTATTTCGTATGAAGGTACCACAAAATAAAAATAGATAAAACAATGCCTGGGCGCAATATCTGGAATCGGTTCAAAAGTAGCACACGTGAAACGTTCCTAAAATACAATTTATCAAACATTTCGGTGCGGTGTATTGATAATAATTTATTTTCATTGGTGAGTACCGTTAGCCGGCGCTGGCAATGAGCTGGAATAATACTCACTCCGCTGAAATATAATGCGCTACCTGTCAAACATACACGGATTTATACACTGCTTTTGTTGTGGAAGTGACACTTGTTGACAACGAGGGTTGTGGAAGGTTGTAGAACCTTTTATGGTTTGAGTCTAGAGGGTTCACATTCAGCGCAGTGTTGCCAATCATTAAAAAAAAATCCTAAAGAAATTTTAAAAACACCTAAATCTAAACTAAGTCTCTCCAAATTCGACGAAAACAAATATATGATGTCTACAATTTGAGAGTAAAAATGTAGGCACAAAAAACACGAAATTTACCTTCCAGGTTCAAATTTAGTTTTCAGAGGTAACGTATCTGTGGCTAACTTCAGGTATGAATCTAAACTTATCAGGGGATGACTGCAGAGATGCCTATGACAGCGACTGAGACCACTTACCATCAGGTAGACTGCATGGTCGTTTGCGATTTCACTCTAACAAAGACTATATCATTTCGCTATCCTACGAGGCGTTGTCGTTATACAAAGTAACGCTAACATCGTATATTCTAAATAATTAACCTAATAGTATAAATGTTTTATTGTACACACTTTATATTCGCGGAAGGAGGAACGCATTCCACGTAGGTGAAGAATTATACTTTGGCACAATTCGTAGGTTCATATCGCGTAGTTAATGTTTATTGTATGATAGCAAGTGCTAAAATTAATGGTAATGATTATGCAATGTATGTAAAGGTAGAATGCAACGATTATTATTATTAAATATTAAATTATTATTATTTTAAATCTGTAGGGTAGGTCTTAGTTAATTCATATTTCGTGCTTTAAGGAGAAACATTGTGACAAATCTACAAGCCTAAAAATAAAATAAAAAAAAACGCTTTCACCAATGCGTGGATTACCTACTTCGTAACGCTTTAACACACCTTTCACAATTTCCAAAAGTAAGTTGACAGTGTAGACAAATTAATTAGGTACGCTCATACAATCCGAAGCCATTTCCAGTATCCTTAAAGCGCTGTAGTTTGATCAGTTGTATTTTATTCGTTCTGTGAGTACCGCGAATTATTGTGTAATTAAATTTCAACGGTAATATCGTTTTCAAAAGCAAATAGCAAATTCATTTGGTATAAAATATTTTAACTAAAAGTAATCTGTTTGACTATTTATCGTGAAAACTCTATTTTCTGATAACTCGTTTTAATTATTATGTTTTCCTAGAAGTTCAGATTATGACAACTATTTTAAATATGATCCCGAGATATTTTTGATAGATTTATTTGGTCTTGTGTAGTACATATAAAGAACGGCATAGCATAGGGACAATGTTTTTGCTAAATTAGCCCTTATTTCACAATTTTTGGGCTCACTGTTTAAAATAGTCGATAACATATTAATGATTTCGAAGAAAGATAAATTAAAATGCATGAACTAGTGTACACACGTAAGAAGTTTAATATCTTTATGATATTATTTTTGATGAATATGATATGAAAAATGATCTACTATATATTATGCAATTTTACAGAAATTAGTTAAATAAATCTTAATTAGATAAAGTTTAAACAAAAAGGTTTTATTATAATAGACATGGATATAAAAAGTACTACTTTGTCTGAATCGATCGTAAGAGGGGCAAGATAAACATGGCGCGTAACAGAAAAATGTGTCGGCAATTTTTTTCCAACGTCAATGAAGAACTTTAAAAATTAGGTTGACAAATAAAAAATACCCACAGATTTTTTTCGTAGCCAATTAAAAATAATATTTAATATAACAATATTTATTTATGCCTTAAATACAGGAGTTAAGTCTCCGCTCTTAGTTTTGTTACTGTAACTTGTTTTATAACGCGTATATTCATATGTATGTAGGTATACGTGATCTTTATCAATTGTAAACTGTGATCTAAAATTAAATTAGACAATCATTTTAAGACCTTCAGCGAATTAATTCCGCATATCTACATCTTACAATGTTGGCTACACTCCATTTAGTATTTTACAATACTATTGGCTACAAATCTGCAATCCATCTAGTATTTTGGCTACAGGTCTTTCCGCACTAATAACATACAGATGTGTGTGTGTGTTATTTGTGCGGAACACACACACTTTCTACACTTATAGCCCCACACTAGGATATTTCCTGTAACATGGTTGCTATGGACCTACAAAGCCAAACAATCAACCAGACCCAGAACAGAAATGTAAGTTCATCATTATATCTGTCTGACCGGGGATCGAACCGGAATCCATTGCGTGTCAGATCACAAACCCGCCACACGGATCGTCAATATTAATATCCATAATAAAGTTCAATACACTTACTTGGTACCAAAACTGAAATAAAATATCTACCTATGTAGGTATAACTTAATCACGCAGCGAGGCTTACGTTGTAACCCTTTGATCTCATCGGTTTCACACCCATATCCTATTAATTACGTGTTCATAAACACTACACTTTACTCTAAAATATGTTCAATGTTCATGTTCGCTATTAAAAGAAGGGGAAAGTGATTATGAAACATATGATAACAATTATAATATGATTTTTGTCATGTAAGTCCTGATGTCTAAGTTCATATCCTTTGTGTCCTTCATTATTTATAAAGCCCTATGTGTATCGACTCCGGCGGCACCATCGCCGCACCTATATCTTCCTTATAAAAGCAGTATTAAGCACTGCTGTGTTATAGTCTGAAGGGTGTGGTAAGGGAGACATAATCATCCGAGGCGTTCCAGCTCAGTTCTCACAGGTAGTAACGCATCTATGGTCAATCTTAGGTAGGACTTGATTTTAGGTTGATTACGGATGTCCATGGGCGTAAGTGGCCGCTTACCATCAGGACTGCATGCTCGTTTGCTACTTCGATCATATAAAACAAACTTAACTTATTAAGTAATTTTAATACGTTGCGTATTAGAATTGCTTAAGTTAGTGAAAGTGATTTCAGGGTGTATTTCTTTATGTGTGAAGAAAGCTTTATGAGGGAGCATTGGGAACTTTCTCAGTCGCGTGAAATATAACCGTATGTAAATATATCCGACTCTCAGTCAACTGTAGATTATGGCTTGAATTCTTTTCATCCCGGGAGATCCATGGCCAGTACGGCTGGTAGTTCTATCATTCGTGTAGTTAAATGCTAAACTAATGAGTTGTTCATTATTGTTATAGCCTTTAATTAGGTTTGCGTACATTTTTAGCTAAGTTTACTAGATTTTATGTAGTTCAGTACTTGATTGTCTGTAGGTAGTCTTTGCGTCCATAGACAAGTCAATTATTGATTTCTAATCAACCATCAATATAGTTGAAGCCGGTCAGAGGATAGCTAGTACTCCTTGAGTACCTTGTAATTTACGAAACTTCATATAAGTATAATTATTCACTTGGTACCCATCGAATCATAAACGACTCTACAATCTTTAAATAGGTTTAGGTATAAAATTAACCTTACCACAGCCTTCAAGTGAAAACTTACCTACATTATAATCTTGTGATAATATTTTCGGATCTTTCACTTACATTGATACAAATGGTACAAATTTACGACCCGCGAGGCGGAACGAGTACTATATCGGACACGCAATGGGTCCCTGGTTCGATTCCCGATGAATTTGGATTTCTGTTCTGGGTCTGGGTGTTTGTGTATTCGTCTAAGTGTGTTTCCATAGCAGCCATAACACAACAAAATCCTATTGTGGGGCTATAAGTGTAGAAAGCATTTTAGTGTAGAATTATTATAACAATATTATACATATCCTTACACATGGAGAACAGTAAAAATTAACTGTTTTGTGCCTTACACAGACCTAAATTTCATTCCAGATTGTACTCTGGAGCATTTTTTCCTACTGTGTTGGAATATTAATAGTCTTGGCAATCGTCACAAAGGAACCAAATGTTTTATAGCACAAGTTTCGTGATGTGGAGCTTCGAGCACCACTTTTTCACCTGACGATTCCAACTTTTCATATTCACTATAGTTCCCGATAAATTCTTAAGTCTCTTCAGTTTAAGGACTTTGGCTTGGATTTGTGGAATACGTGAAATATTTAATTCGATGCAGCAGTCTATCTGTTCGCTTTTAAAGTTGGGTAGGTTAGTATGAAAGAACACTACCCAGGTATGAAAGGTGGTAGAGCCCTACCTATTTATTCCTAATAGCAGCGCTGCTGTGTTCTGATTCGATGCCCCTATCAAAACGTCTTTTAAATTGTGAACTTATATATCTTTACCATGATTCTTTGAAGCAAACTCCGCCTAATATACAATTAACAACTAAAGACACTCCACTAGTTCTTAATAAATTATTTGAACAAATAATAATAAATAGTTAATATTAAGTAGTTAGTATTAAACTATTCATATCAAATCTTAATTTGCACAATTTAAAGCTAAAGTCACAATACAACATATTGTACATAACTTAAGATTTAATTTACTGCAAATTCTCCTAGTATTTTCAATTTTATTGCGTTTCGAGAAATTGTCATCTAATTAAACACAATGTAACTCCGTAGACCAAAGATAATCTTCACGACCAATAAATCAATCTTGCTATTAGTTCTGTCCCTTTCTCGCGTTAATATTTGCACAAAAACAAAAGGGACAACTACAGAGTTGATTGCACCGATAGCGGAGGATCTTCGATGAATAAAATTGGTAGATTAACAAGCCTTAGTCGACGGCCTCGATCGGATAAGAATAGGGAGGGGGGTGATGTCGTATCGATAGATTACATACTACAATTATAATTATCGCAACTTTTGTGAAGTAAAACACTTGAAGAAAATCATAATTATAATAAAAAATGGAAATGTCATGTTATCCTTTTTTGTAAAACGTACACACTTTACGTTTCTACAAAATTATTCGATACTTTCAACATGGAACTTAACAGTTATATTTATTTGGTAAGAGCGCTTTCCACATTAACTATTCAACGTGAATAGTATTTCCACTTTTTTTATTTTCACATTGAAGAGAAACAAAATCTCTAAAATACCATCAGAGGTTCCTACGCACACAGATGAACTAAATAGTGTACCTCTGTACACAAATTATACAATGTAGTACTTATCTTTTATATTACAGATATAAAAGATAAGTAAAAAATACTTAAGAAATGATTAACTACAGACAAACGAACTCTTGTAGCCTTGATTTTGAATATCTTAATGTAGAGAGACATCATAATTAAATTTCACTAAAAGTATTGATTAATTTATCAAAATGTTCTTTTACAATAGCTGATACGAAAAAAAATTAACCGTCTATAAAAAGTCAAGATAAATTATTTATAACGATATTTTTGTTCAATTGGCCCCATCCCTACAGCCGGCTGCCACTAATAAGATCGTGTACAGCGATCTCTCGAACAAAGCGCCTGCCTGTCATATTGATAGCCTGTTAGACTAGCGGATGTATGCGTCTTTGCTTATGTAATATAATGACTGAACATTGTGTGTTAAATGGTTACCACCTATTGACATTTGTAACTAAACCAACTTAGGATCTAGGCTCTCCTTCCAAACACCAGAAATGCCGTAGTACCTTAACGTATCTTATTATGAAGGTAAAAGTTTCTGAGGATGGATGGATAGATGTTTGTTACTCTATAACTTTAGAGCGGCTATACGGATCCGGATGAAATTTGGTACAAAGATAGATTATGATCTGGAATAACATATAGGCAATTTTAATTTTAGAAAAAACATTAGCGCGCTGCGCTAACGAAGAACAGTGGCTATGTACATAAATATAACTATTAAATGAACCGCATTCGTATCACTCAAGCATAAATCAATCTAACCAAAATATTGAAACAGCAATAGTGGGAATATGCACATGGCATGTCACCGGTCGATGGGAACACCCCATTATTTCTGCCCAGCGAGCTGTCGCTCCTCGAACCGTGATCATCAGTTAGCAGGGGCGGACTGGCCAGGGGTGACGATTGATTTTCCAAATATCATAGTACCGATTTGTTGTGTCTGTGATGGATTTGTGTTATGGGATTGTTTATGGAGTCGTCTTTGTATATTTTAAGCCAATATTTTCACTATCACTACATAGTATAAGGCAAAGTCGCTTTCCTCTGTCTGCTCCAGTATGCTTAGATTTTTAAAACTACGCAACGGATTTTGGTGCGGTTTTTTTTAAATAGAGTGATTCAAGAGGAAGGCTTATATGTTATTTAATGCGTGCGAGGCCGCGGGCAAAAGCTAGTGATAGATAAGTTTCTTAGGTAACAATTTAAAGATAATAGGCAATTAGTGCTTAGTTAAGAAAGCTGAACAAATTTTGATAGACACACACTTGGCTGGTAAGGGAGTCATACTTATCTGAGGAGTTCCAACATAGTGTGCTCAGATGTGCACTAGTTAGTATTAGGCACTAGCTTAAATTACATATAAACCTTCTCCTTGAATCACTCCATCTATTAAAAAAACCGCATCAAAACCCTTTGCGTAGTTTTAAAGATCTAAGCATACATGGGGACAGACAGCGAAAAGCGACTTTGTTTTATACTATGTAGTGATAGTGACGACGAACCAAACATTAGGTAGGTTACCTTTTCGCTTCTTACAAAAACATTCGAAACAATCAACGAAAATCTGTCTGTAATAAATAATCACAGATTACGTACAAATTAATTTTACTTTGAACAATGCGTACACGGGATCAGTTTTAAAAACGGGATAATTCCCTTTTGATGTTCCCCCGACAAGCCCGGTAGCCTGGAGGAATATAATACACAAACAAATATAAACTCTATGTTCTTTACATAATAAACAATTTGGCTTGTGTGCTACCGTTTAAATAATAGAGCACTCGTGGGCTAAAAACATCTATTTTGTGAAAATATCTTTTCGACTGTGTAATATAATATTTTTGTGGAATGTTTGAGGAATAGATGTTTGATTAGACCAATTTATTTAGACATAGTTTTTATGTTAAAATGTTGGATTCTTACTGCTCTAACATCTAGGCCTGAACAACAAATCCCAAGGGATCCAGTTATTTTCAAAATTAAATATAGAAACCCGGATGGCGCAATGGTTAACACGCCGGACCGCTAATACGAGGGTCCTGGGTTCGATTCCCAGCGAGGCGGAAATTTGAATGATGAGTTTAAATTTCCGTTCTTGGTCTGGGTGTGTCCTTGTCTTGTGTGTTGTCCATGGCACCCACGACACAGGAGAAAATCCTACTGTGGGGCTATGAGTGTGAAACGTTAAAAAAAAACGTCTTTTCGCGGTTAGACTCGTTAGGTACCACGACAATACTTATGTCTGCGTTTTATGTACAACTAGCTGATCCCCGCGGTTTTACCCGCGTTAGAAAAGTAAAAAGGAATACAAATGAATACTCATGGAATACTAATGTTTTTTCCAAAATTAAATAACGCCGTAGCTTATGTTGCGCCTTAGCTATCTCCCAGTGAAAGTTTTTATCTGGATTAAAGATAATAATCTTATACGGTAGAGACATTTATACGGCGCTTTCCTACTTGGTCATCAATAGAAGCAATGCATCTGTGACCGACTTCAGATAGTACAGATCCTACAAGGGGTTTATTTATTTATCAATGTTCAAGCAGGGCAGTTACCACTTACCTTCAAATGGACTACTCTATGCTACTTCTATGAGTTAAAAAAATATCGATATGCTCAGTAATCACGGAACATCACTAGTCGTCACTGGCGTACAATTAGCGCGCTTTGACATGTTACACATAACCCGCATTGTAGCACTATCTCTTTCTTACGCTGCAGGGTTGCTACTAGTGAATTTTATTTTGAACATTTGAACGACTTTCGGCATTCAATTAAGACGGATTATACTTAGTGAAACATTTCCAGACAATTTCGAAAATTTCAAAGATAATATAATCATAGCATACCAATAAAAAGTGAAAACATAGGAACGTCTCTTTTCAACGTACTAATGGCATTGGCATAAACCTTTCTCAGTTGTGGATGAAGACCCGTACCCAGCAGTAGGGCATAAAAAAGGTTGTGGCAAAAAATGGCATAGGCATATTAATATAGATAAATATTTCAACTGATATAACTGACTGATCTTTAGTTAAGTAGAGCTTAAAAATGAAACAAAATATTAGAGAAAATTCTAGGATGTGATAACCCTATCACATATTGTTGTCTCTCTCCAGCAGCACTAATGCGCAATCAATAATAATTATCTTCGTGTTTGCAAGCAAGTGGATTGCATTGTAGGATGATATGAAGGTATTGAGTGGGTGGCAACGAGTGACTAATTAAATAGGACAGTCTTGTTCGTAACTCATTAAGGGCATACATTATCTAACCTACTTACAAGAACGTAGCAACATTTGGTATTTGGTTATATCTAGTTCGTAGATTTTTGTTTTTAAATCTTAATTTAATGAGATTCATCGCCGAAATCGCTGCGGGGTGAAGACGCCATGTTAATAAAATGTTTTGTCCAATCTTACTACACATATATACTAGTACATACATATTTACACGTACATATTTACTAGTATGTTTTAGTTACAATTTATTTATTTTTCGTAAATATAAGAAGTTATACAATTTTCAAAACTTAAGTACCTACCTACATTATAAAGTCTAGACAAATGTGATCGTTACATTTATTTAAGCTAAAAATAAAGAAGTAATTAATTGGATTTCCTGTTTTTTAAATGATATAAAAAACAGGAATTCCAATTAATCAGCAAACGCATGGTCACCCTACCCGCACAGCAATACACCGGTGGCGGAATCAAATGTCACATGTTAGACGGATTAATTCGCTGGCTATTAAGCGGAACTGCTGCATAATGAGTTTATGTGTACGGTGACCAAAAAAGATACGGTTTTGTTTTTAGAGATTAAGAAAATAATTGACAAATTTGGCAAGGGAAAATATGGTGACTCTACCCCTTAAATCACTACCTGTTCGTAGAAATCCTAACTTATATTTGAGACATCAAAAACATAATATCCCGAATTTTGTCTAACTAGAATAGTTCAAACGTATGTTATGATGGTTAAAACAATCAACCACTAAATTTACCAACTAAAAAAGTATTTAAAATAAATAAAATAAAAATAAAATTCATTTATTTCAGGCAATAAGACCCATATGTGGTTAGTAACATGATACTTAAATGCTATGTTATGTTATTAGGTAGTATCCTAGCCGCTTCGCATTGAAGAATTCGGCAGGGCACCACCGTGCCGTGGTCTCCCTTCAAACATGTGAAAAAGCTTAAAGCACAGCGTATGGTCACCCTACCCGCATAGGTCACATCACATAGACGTCACATGTTATGTGCATAACTCATTTAAAAATCACAACCTATTAATAAAAAGAACAACTAATAATACTTTTAACATGTCACATGTCAATAACGTAAAATCAAACATTTAAGAATCTTCAAAACAACGTGTGGCCACCCTACCCGCATAGTTGTACAGCCAGCCGTCAGATGTCACATGTTACGCGGATTAATTCGCTCGCAATTACACGGAAGTGATGTATCGGTTTGTTTGTTCGGACGTGTCTAATGAGGTTAAAGCATTTGAATGGCCGTTGAATTCACTTGGACCTTTGATCAATCTTGGATTGAGTTTTTCATTTATTTATTTATTTATTACTAACATTACATTAATGCCTAATTCGTTAGCAAATGTAGTGTGTTACTTTACATATTATTATTTAACAATTATTAAGCTAGATTATTATCATTATTTAACAAGATCATTATTTAACAAGATTGACGTAAAAGGTTAGTGTGGGGCGGGAAATGGATTACTTTTGGCAATTGAAATAGATAGCAGGCAAATCTGAGTTCAATATACATGTTAGAAGTATGGGAGATTTGGTAAATGAAAATACGTCTTTGCCCAGAGGCTGTCAGTACAGAACTCTTTTATTTAACAAACCTTACAATAACTTGTTTATAAAGTCGCCGGGTTCTATAGTTTTTAGGCGAAGCGATGTATCTGTGACCTACCTTATAATGAAATTTGATCTTGTTCAGGGTCCATAGGCGGTAGTGATCATATACAATCATGTTTGTTTACCAATTTAATTACCTAAAAAATAATACACAATTATTTTTTCACATTTAAGTAGGAAGTTAGGAACCGATAGAAGTAGGTATTTTTTTAAACAGAACCTGAGCATGCAGTCCACCTAATGGTCAGTAGTCATTGCCATAAAAATCATGTATCCTCCATCACACATGTCGCTATTCCTGAGTACTGAAATGATCGCCTAAAGGCGACAAAAAATCCAATTTCTTCGAAATACGAATGTCCGTTTATTTGTTTATTTGTAACGCCTTTACATTTTTAATCACTCAACCGTTCGTTATGAAATATTGCACACACATAATAAGGGGTCCATAAAAGGACAAAGACCTTTCATCCCGAATACCTACCTACTTTCACACCTACAGCCTCTTGAAAGAAATGAATTACATTCGCATTATATCTGAAGCATACAAACCTAATAATTATAAATGCGAATGTACATATACATTAACACGAGTGAAGCCGCGCGCAAAAACTAGTAGGTATGCCACTAAAATAGTTGCCTCATATGATATATTAAACAAAGAAACATACATAAACGTATGTACAACTATACAATATGTGATATTTAATCATTAATTGATGGATTGTGACTTATAAGCCCTGTTAGTAATGACGGGATTTGCAGGCTTCACGGATTACATATTAACGAAATAATTAGGTTAATTGCGTTAATCTAGCCTTGCTGTCTTGCTTTATTGATTTTTGGATCTATTTGTAGCTAATTACGATATTAGTGGCACATTTAGTTAATATAATGTTAAACGGCTTTATAAATGACTAGTTTTACATGCGGCTTTGTATACTTCAGGTATATTTCAAATGCTATTCATTCATAGCAAGAAGCCGTAGGTATAAAAGTAAGAAGGTTGTAGGTATAAAAGTTATATTTCTTGAGAAATATCTCTCAGGAGTAGTACCTTTTTCCGGGATGAAAGATACTCTATGACCTTTTCCAAACCCTAGGCAGTGTGTGTGCACAATTGCATAACGATCGGTTAAGTAGTTAAAACGTGAAGGCGTTATAAACAAACAAACTAACAAATAATTCGCATACACAAATTTTGTTATCTAAAACAGTTATACCTGCTATTATAAAATACGAATATAAGTACCAGATAAAATATTGAATTCAAATTTAAATGACTGGACCGATGAAATTGCGAAGTTTTATGTAGCTTTAGCTCTACATGCTCAAGTAATTAAGCTCATTTTTAAAGGTGGGAGAAATCCAAGAAGTTCGACTCCGGCGGCACCACCTATTTTTGCTTCATAGCAGCAGTGTTAAGAACTGCTGTGTTCTGGTCTGAAGGGAGACATACTTATCCGAGGCGTTCTAGCTCGGTCTTTAGGGGTAGCAATGCATCTGTAGTTAACCTCAGGTAGGACCTTGATCTTATCTGGGGTTGATTACAGATGTCCATGGGTGGCAGTAGCCACTTACTATCAGATGGGCTGCATGCTCGTTTGCTACTTCGATCATATAAAAAAGTAGCTTGAGTTATTAGTGCATCTTATCTATAACTAAACACCTTGCGAAATAGTAGCATCTTATTGAAATTCGAAAATAATTCTGTGAAGGATCTACTTTGAATAAAATAATTGACGTGCTCTCTAATCCATATTTGGGCTTCGAAGTCTAGACCACTGTGAAAGAGGGATCACCACTAGGCTACTCGCTCAAGTACTTTAAGTCTGGTTTATAGATCGCTTAAACATTTATAGGTACTTAGTTACAACTTTATGAGGTTATACGAGTATGATGCGATTAAGCAATTAGTACTAACATAATGTCCAGCTTTTTTAAGATTTAAGTAGCTAAGAGGGACGGAGAAGACACTCTTCAGGGGAGAGACTATGAGATACTTCGGCGATGGTATGCCGATCGTACCGTACTGGTTCTATCAACTTCCTAAGTAAATTTGACGACCCGGTTGGCGCAATGGTTAACACGCCGGACCGCTAATCCGAGGGTCCTGGGTTCGATTCCCAGCGAGGTGGAAATTTGAATGAGTTTAAATTTCCGTTCTTGGTCTGGTTGTGTTTCCTGCACCTATGACACAGGGAATTCTAGTGTAGGGCTACGAGTGTGAAGCTTTATTATTATTATTATTAAATTTACACTTAACTGATGCAGTGATACGTTTTCGGCGGTTAAAACATTTTATAAAAAAATACTTAAATAATAAACTCTGGATATTTTTATTTGAAATCCAGAAGAT
>DWPV01002092.1:0-18169 GCA_018251915.1 Urbanus proteus proteus
CCTACACTAGGATTTTCTCCTGTATCGTGGGTGCCATTGACACACAAAGACGAATACACAAACACCCAGACTCAGAACAGAAATCTAAACTCATCAGATATCTGTCTAGACGGGAATTGAACTCGGGACTCATTGCGCTTTAGACCCGGTCGTCAAAATAGTTATATTGTACTTATAAAATTAGTCCATATACATGTACGAGTATATACAGGTACAATATGGTCTGTTAAGCACAATATGAAGCGTGAGAGCCGGCTGCCCTGATTCCATGTCTTTCATTGCGGCCCAATTTCCCTGTCACCTGCATGTCTCGTTTCAATAGTTCGTTACCGTAAAATTCTAGATATTTCCATTTAAAACTGGCATCTATATAGGGAAAAAGGTATAAGGTTATGATGTGGTTAGGGAGATATGCTTACCCGGGGCGTTCCAGCTCAGTCGTCTGGGGTAGCAACGCACCTGTGGTCAACCTCATGTACATTACATGTTGATTACAGGTGTTCATGGGCGGCAGTGGCCACTTACTATCAGGCGGACTGCGTGCTCGGTTGCTACTTCAATTATATAAAAAAAACATCAGTAAAATCTGAATATGACTGATTAATAAAATTATATTAGGTGTAGGTCAAAATAAAATTCTAGATAAATGGTAGCAAACTTGAAATTGAACTAATTCTCAGCGCTTTGTTTTTATTATTTCCTCCAGGTAACTTACGAAATAGGAAATATATTACATTTGATAAAGTAATACTATTTATGTCATTAACCTTGTATTACATTCACTTAAAAACTAATAAAATAGATTTATGAGCTATTAATTAATAGGAATTGCCTTCGTAAAGCAGTATGCTCTACAAAGGCAATATACATTTGTGGTTCGACTCCGATGGCGCCACCGCCACACCTATTTCTGCCTTATAACAGCAGTCTTAAGCACTGCTGTGTTCTGGTCTGAAAGGTTGTGGTAAGGGATACATACTTATCCGAGTTTCAACTCCGTGCTCAGGGGTAGCAACGCATTTGTGGCCAACCTTAAGTAAGACTGTTTTAATCTGGGGTTGATTACAAATATCAATGGGCGGAAGTGGCCATTTGCCATCAGGTGGACTGCATGTTCGTTTGCTACTCACATAAATTATATAAATGTAATAGATAAAACATTGAAAGTAAAAAAAATCATAATATTCGCTTTATGTAAGAGAGATTACTTAGAATAAAAAACAAACGGTCTACACGATACAATAACATAATGTACAAATAAAAATAACTTTTAGTGGAACAACACCACAGAATAAATAACAAAAAGATATTCATCCGTACGAGTAGTATTTTGTTTTTACTGTGATATTAAAATTGCACCCTTCGGTTCGGCGTCACGTAGCGGCAATAATGTAGAACCTTTATCATGAGCGTCTGATGTACTAGCGATATTACTATTTATCTGCTAGATCCGTATTATAATATCTAAGACATAATGGTATTATGAAAAAATACGGACTACCTTTTCCACCAAAATTTTGTTACTTGAAAGTATTTGAGTATGGCGCAAAAACTTGGTTTTCACGATTGGTCTTCTCAGGTAACTTAGGAAGACTTCTTCCGTTTGCTATAAAGAAATTACGTTGGTGAAAAAGATCTAGGGGGCAATCTTCTTGCGCTTCCTCGATCACGTTAACCGATGACTTACAAGATGACAGCCGGAAACTGTAGGATTCAGCGGGCATAAGACCTATCAAATCTTCATTCTTATCTGGGATATTTCATCTTAATTTTACAGAAATATTTTTATTACTAAGACCGTATTACTATACCATGGTATTCTTCTAAAAAGGTTCACAATGGTTCGCTCTCCTTCAAAAACGACGATGTATTACAACTATCCATAGGCACAGATGACTACATTCCACGCATTATTCTTAGGTTTAATTGTTAAAAAAGTATATCCTCATTACTAACACCGTGTTTAGAAGTCACAATTGCGAAGATGCTCTTCATAAAAAACAGAAACGTGGAAAAAACTGCGTAAATGGAAAAATAAAAATGTAAAACGTCTGCAAGAAGCAACGGTAGCCTCGAGCGCTCTCTGCCGGGACTGAGGAGCTTGTAACCTTAATATGTTGCAGTGCTTACTGATGTGCTTGTGTTACTGACACAAGCACCTATGAATGTAGCTTTATGTATACCTACTCAGCTTTCACCTATTTTGAGTTATTCTAATTTCTTGATAATAAAAGCATATTATTTTCATGGTTTTACAAGAACCAGGTGCAAGAAACAAGGTTTATCCAAACTCTGGATAGGTTGTACTTAACATTGCCGCTACCCTTTTATCTCCCAATGCTGGGCACGGGTCTTTTCTGAAAACTGAGAGAGGTCTGCAGGCGTACTCCACCACGTTGCTCCAATGCTCGTCCAATGGTTAAGTATCCAGTTTGGTAAAATATAACCTGGCCATATTTTAGCCACAAATTGCGATATTATTCTTCTTTTAGGGCTTCTTGAAATACATTTTACTAGAGGCTACTTTTTACAATTAGCAATGCATATTTAATACATTTTGCGTATTTTGTCCAACAATTCCTGGGTACCTAATATGTGTGTCCGAGGATGGTTGACCAAATTATCAAGTGGAATATGGCCTCATTACTTACTTCAATAACATTAAAAAGCTAGTTTTCCACTTCATTATCATAGTGAACTATCTCGTAGCTATATAATGTTGTTGGGCCAGGACAACGCTTGTGGTACATTATTCTGCACTTTATGGCCCTGGAGTTGGCAACGGGCTGGGTCGCTGTGGTCACAACTTTATGATGATTATGACTAGCCCAATTCATTTATATTTATAACAAACATTTAGTTTTATTCGCTATGGTTTGGAAGAATATAGTTATTTGATATAATGAAGTAGTATCAGATTTTTCATACATTTATATTTTAAAATTGTGATAAAATGTTTTTGCAAACCTTCAACAATGTCCTGTAATATGGATACTTTTAATAGACATTTATTCTACAGGATAGGCGGAAAAAATAGTCTGAGTAGCAACATTTGTGCTACCGTAATTATTTTTAATGAGACTTTTGAAAATACTGTTAAATGGTGTATAGCAATACAAATTATACATATAATTCCAATATAATAATTCCAATACAATAATACATATTATTTGCATTTAAGAGATTATAGCTCAATAACATATAGGATACATACAATGATAACCTTTAACAATGATAACACATGAATGCAGATATTTATGTATTACTAAAGTACTTATTAATTTTCTGCCAACCTTCGGACAATTTATTGGCTATCTTATCAACTGGGCCGGGACCTCCACAATGTCTGGGAGGCCCTGCTAAGAGAACAGCTTCTCCCGGTATCAGCTTAATCACTTTTTCCAAGGTTAAATGCGAACCAGTAGAAAGACTTGAACCGCCAGAGGACGAAGCGACTGTCATCTCGGCTGGTAAGCCTGGGATTCGCGACAGCTGGGCCTCTGTTTGATCTCGGCCGAAGTTAGCGACATACAGCAGAGATCCACCTCCACCCCACTTAAGTATTGCTATTGCGTCGTTAAGGCGTTTTATCTGAAAATACCAAGCAATTTTCTATATGATTAAAGATAACTACTTGTATGACGCAGCGTTCGCCATATTGATTTTTCAACCCATTATAAAAAGGAGGAGGTTCTCAATTCGGCTGTATTTTTTTTTAATCTGTCTCGCCATTATCAGTCTTCATACTAGCGCTTATTACTGCTTGTAAAGTAAAAGGTGGTGCCGATTCAGAACCTTATTAAGGGCTCTACTGTATCAACCTATTGCCCGAATTGTAATTGACATCAATTGTAATTGACATCGGTATCAATTAGTAGCTAGGATTACGTTATTTGGTTCCTTACTTTTCATATATGTAAGAAAAAAAAATTACCTCTACATGTGGACCATTAGCTGGAGACTTCCTCATTGCTGCAGCAACCCTGACGACACCAACATGGCTGTGTTCATTTGCAAATTCACTTTTAGCATTTGCATATCTGTAATTTGGTGCGAGTGGCAGCCAAGGTTCTCCAGACGTAAATCCACCTGATGCGGTATCATCCCAAGGGAATGGAGCCGCTGAGGGTGTAGAGCCCATGGGCCAGCATTTGGAATTGGAAGCCTATTCCAAGATAGTATCAGCTGCTCCAAGTTCGTCTCCTTGATTGATGATCACTGCTCCGGGCATCACTAGGCTGAGAATGTTTATAGCGTCCACCATCTCGCTGCCAAATCTTGTTGCTACACGACTTTGATTTTGTGAGCTCGTCTAAAAAAATTAAAGGAAAAAATTGTATTACATGATAGTAGAATTGAAATTCTACCAAATAAAGAATCGAAAATCGTTATAGGATGTATTGAGCATTATTTATTTTTCCAAATGTGTTTCTGATGCCTTATCTTATCAAGAATTAGTAAAAAGATTTGATGATGAAATATTTCATAGGGCTAAAATACACTTTGTATCTAGATTTTCATATTTTAGGTATACATTCCCTGTAGTTTCAGTTTCGTGACCATATTTTAAACGGCGATGTTCCTGTAGGCTAAAGGCTAAACTTTATCGTTAACGTGCGGTGTACGGTATATTTACGGCACTCACAAGCCAAGCGGGTGCCATATCTTGCGGGGTGTACAACAAGGCACTATGCAAAGCGAGTGCCAACTCCGGCGCTCTGGACCTCACTGGGGCCGTCAGAGCGCAACTTATCACAGAATTGGCACCCACTCCACCGTCCCCGTAATATCCCGCCGCGGCTGCAGGCTCCAGAGACGACTCCACTAAGATTACCCTGCAAAAAATATTAGACGATATTGGTGCAATATCGGCCTCGCGATGTTTGCGATGGAACATATTGAAGATGCTATACGTTATTTGGATATGAGGAATAGTTGGGATCTTACAGTTATTAGGTCGGATTTTTACTCTAATTCTTACATGGTATTCAAGAACTTGAGTTTTTTAGGTATATTCGTAATAACAGGTATAGCCTATGTTTTAATGAAAAAATATTTTCCTTTACGCTTTGAAAAAAAAAAAAAATTCAAATATAAAGAAAATTTTAGCTATTACGAATATTATCATTCTTGCTTTTGCATTCATTTGACTCTTTAATTGACTTGGGAACTTCAAGATGCAACTGAGTACTTCGCTTCTGTATAAACACACCAACTAAAGCGTCTAATATGTTGTAGAATGAGGTGAAAGTTACTCAACTTACGGAGTGTCCAGATTAACGCCCCTAGCACAGCTTATTGCTTCTGCAGCCAACTTTCTCAGTAGTTTGTACCCGCAGCTTGGATCTCTTGGAAAGTCCGGGTTTAACAGAACTCCCGAAATTCCCAGCTTGAGCCAGGAACATTGAGCTGTAGCTAACGCAGCCATAATGCCTTCAGAACATAAGTTTATTATTGCCTCATTGTTGGAACTACCCCAGAAAGCGTTTCGCTTTTCATCCCATATCCATTTGTGAATTCCATTCTCCACCTGAAAATTTAAATATGTATAATGAAACCTTAATATTTTATTAGCTTTTGACATTAATTAAATTTAACATTATTTCTCATACATATTAACCCCAAGTTTGAATGCCTCAAAATAGTATGTCGTTTACCACAGGATAGGGCAGGAACCCATGTTTATGGTGCCGCCGTACATAGAGACTAGTTACAAGGATTCTACTACATTTTAAAACATAGTTCAAATAAGTTAATGAATCGATAGCAATAAAATCATCCTTACCGGAGGAGGAACATCAACTTGGCCGTCTTGCCACAGAATCCAATCATCAAACCCACCCTTCAGTTCTGAACTACCTTTAAACCATTCTGATGTTGTGCTGACGGTCTGCAAATGCAACGTAACTACCACTTTGAGTTCTGTAATGAAAAAATAAAACTAAACACTCATTATTCGAAGCACTACAATGATTTAGCGTAATTTGCAGACTCAACTAGCCGTAATAGCTAGTAATCAAGGCGTGCATATTATTAGCAAGAACTTCCGTTTTGCTTAGGTGTTTGGATCGTAGATATAGGATTTATGCATGATGTTGACAACGATACAGTTCTTTATGTAATAGAGTTAGCAAGCCGTCTATGCAGATCTGTAATTTACTTCAAATAGTCGATCATTTGTTATCTTATTGTATTGTTATCTTTGGAGACTAACCTAAAATAGAACCTGGATGCCCGTAATAATGGTGTGGCGGCATTATGCCCGTAATAATGCCGCCACACCTACCCTTAGGGGTGGAAGATCATTTATTAGTGGGTAAAACATCGCAAATGAAACAGCTATCCAAATTTCATTGTTTTACCTTTAGTAGTTTAAGTTGAGCATACAGAAAACTGAGAAGCCTTGGGTTTTAAGTATATATAGATATAATATTTAAAAAAGACGAAAGAAAAGTTTTAAACCGACGACTTAAAGTCCGAAAATGTCCAATTACATAACATTAAGAACTTCGTCGATATCCATACCTAATTTCCTGGCCTTTTCCAGCAACTTATTGACTCCATCGAAGCTTCCATAGCGCGGGTCCACTTGAGCCGCGTCGAGGGTGCCTGGGCGCTCGCAATCTGCGCTCTTTGCAGACAATGGCGAGAGGATTACGGCGTCCGCACCCAAAGCCCGAATATAACTCATCTGTTTTGTTGCTCCTGTGTCGTTGATATTCAATGTTAACAATAGGCATATTAGACATAGATGTTATTATAGAAGCTACATATATGTTGCACGGAATAAGCTACATATTATGGAACTGAACGGATACTTTCCTAATTAATCACTTTTTTGTCTTTTTTTGCTTAGATTTTTATCATTTAATTCTTCAATCTTTGATGAATCACTGATTAATTTTTGTTCGTGAAATTTTACAATATAAAAATGGAGTAGGTACTATTCGTCTTTGTAAATTTTTACATATTAAAATACTCACCAGCAATATCCCCAAGACCGTCGCCATCAAGATCCTTGAAAGAATCCACCAGGACCCTGTAGTAGACCGCATTGTGCCACCACGGAACCACCGCTCCACTGCTCAGCCTCAATAGAGCAACACATGCGACCGCAAACATCCACATGGTAATTGAAATGAGCACAATCACTGATGATGCCATAACCTTGTAATATGTAGTGATGGGGAATAACGCGGTAAATTGGCTTGTTGAGACGAATAATTTTGTAATTCCGTTTATACTCCTGATTAAAAAAAAAAACTTTATTTTACACGTGGCCACAGCAAATGTGAATCTTCGTTCCCGAATTGTTGGTTGAAAATACTCAAATATGCTTGTGGGGTCAAATTAAATGTTTTATTTTGTTACCCCTATCATTAACCTAAAGTACAAAGAAATGTTTAATGTATATTTTGCTTAGCGCCTATATTATACATAATGGC
The DNA here is from genome assembly GCA_018251915.1 of Urbanus proteus proteus. Lineage (NCBI taxonomy): Eukaryota > Metazoa > Arthropoda > Insecta > Lepidoptera > Hesperiidae > Urbanus > Urbanus proteus. The sequence continues at coordinate 7,446 of DWPV01002092.1, forward strand.
AATACAGAAACAATACTTCAAGCGAAATGATTCCATTAAGTTAACCGCGTACAAGTATCTATTAACCTGAATCCGTTTCATCGGAACTTCAGAAGTGGTCTATTCACAAACTTTTCCGTAAAGAGCCTCTATAGGTGATCGGAAAACATGAGTTTCTCCGAGAGTTCCTTTTCACTCAATAGTATGAGCGCTCAAGTTTCTTTCCATAAAATTTGTCTCAGCATTCATCCCTATTGAAGTTTTAAAATCTTTTTCTTGGTATTTTCCCTCTTTCACGGCAACCGTTCTTTCACTTTGAATATCATTACGTCGCCCGTCGAATGTAATATTTAACAGTTCCTCGAAATCAGCTCCATATCTTATACGCCGTAGAGCGTATTTATCACCGCTGAATATTCTCTTTGAGAAATCCTGTGTTCTGATTCCTCAAGAATATATCGTATAGCATCTCTTATTCCCGCATAAAATATTTATACGATTACATTATCTGTTCCGGGATTGTCAGGTTGGTAAAATTGTATGGATTTGTGGAAATCAAGCTAAGAACTCTTACCCGTTATTACCTTGGAAAGAAATGTACTTCTGAGTAAAATAATAACAACGAGTACAAGCAATAGGACATAGATATTTTTAACGTTGGAGGATGAGTCTTAACGTTTTCAAGTACTTCCTTTGTAAGTGAATTCAGGTAGAAATAAAAATATTAAACAAAAGAACATAACAACCAGGTTTAATCACAAAAGACTTGACGTTTCACGACCCATCCAAAAATTCAGTGACAAAAGACTTCACTTTTCACTTATATGAAACGAATGAACCTGACATGTAGCGACGGTCGCAATCCGCATACGTCGGCGTAATTAAAATTGGTTGTTCTGATAAAAAAGGTCGGTGTGTAAATCCTGCGGAGCTGCAAATGAGAATGTCGGGTCACGTCCCGAACGCCTTTGTAGCGGCCAGTAATGAAACAATAATACTGCGGGACTGCGGAACTATGGCCTGCACAAAGGACATAGTGCCTTTACTATGTCTGAAGTAATAAGCCACGTTGAAGTATTTTTAGGAATTATAAAAGCATAATTTGGGCTTTTCGTTTCGCATAAATATTTATATATTCGGTGTAATAAGGCAGAAAAACTTATCCAAGGCCTTGCAATAAGGTCCTTAGAGATAGCAACTCATTTCTGGCCAATTTCAACTAAGACTTTTACCTTAACTCGGGTTGAATATTTTAGACGTTGCAGGTCGGCAATAACCATTATCGAGTGGACTGCTCATTTGGTACTTCTATTGTATAAAATACAATATGTAATGTAATATATTATCTACGTAATATATAATTTCCATTTCGATCTGGAAATTACATGCAGAAATTAATATTATACAGCAGAAAAAATACCCTTGGCCTGATCAATGTTTTATTTAGACTCGGTGTATTGTTAATCCAAAATATGAGATCGGATCATGTTCCGAAAGCCATTATAGCGGCCAGTAATGAAACAATAATACTGCGGAATTGCGAAATGACCTCCGCAAAAGACAATAGTCCCCTTCCTACAGATATGTATGAAATAGTAAGATACGAAAAATATTATGAAACTGCAAAGTATTCATTTAATTTGTTAGGTTTTGATTTTATAAGGTTTTTGTGTTATAATATTTTTTAGGTTTTAAATATGAACAAGAGCGCAGTTCCTCTTGGTTTATTTTTGTATAGAGATATTTTTACTAAACTACAGTAGGATATCCTCTTGGCTTGTTGAGAATTTTATTAAAATTTCGTGTAATGTTAATCCCGCAAACGGGAATGGCGGTTACGTTCCGAACGCCTTTGTAGCGGCCAGTAATGAAACAATAATACTGCGGGACTGCGGAACTACGGCCTGCACAAAGGACATAGTGCCTTTGAATAGGTATCTGAAGTAATAAGCCACATTGAGAGTATGATTATGCAACTGAGGTGTATTGATTTGAAATCTTGAATTTTTTAATGTTTTTTTTGTTTTTCTTCACCGTTTCAAAGTCTACGACGTAAACCTAACCAGCGAGGAGTGACAGATTTTACGGATTTTATACAAAAGTTTTCCTTTTGTATGTTTCTCTCACGATGTTTTCTTTTTGTACTAAAGGAAGTGACGACTAATATTTATTTCGTGTAGGTTATAACATACCGCAAATTACATTATTTTATGGTTTTTTTTTAACTTTTAGAGATTTTTACAAGATACGATGCTAACATAGTAACTAGTAACATAGCAACAGGACTAATAATGGCCATATTATTTTGGTTGGCTCAGTTCAAACGTCTTTGTGTCGGTAATGAAACAATAACATCGTAGAATGATGCTCTCTTAAATTATTCTCTTTAATTATTTATTAAGAAAATAGACTGTTTGAATTCGAAACACTTTGTTTTATAAGTACAATGTAATAATATATTGTATTTAGAGAATAAATATGTAAAAATATCTTAACGACATGGATTTACATGAACAAAAATCAGTTTCTAATAAATCCAAGATAGTTGAATGACGATAAATTGATCATCCTTCGTTTTCTCTCTATTTGTACTAAGTGTCCGGGAGTAGCAGGTGTAGCGACGAATCTGTGATTGACTTTAGATTGAATCCCTCATCTGAAGTTGTCACGGACATGTATGGTCGGCAGTAACCACTTATCACGTAGACTTCAGTGGACGTTGTGGTGGTACCGTCAGGTGAACTGCAAACCTGCTGCTTCAATCTTATAAAAACTGTCTTCCATAATAGTCGCAATGTGTCAATATAGTTCCGTACCAGTAACAATTCCGTCCATTATACAGGACAAACGGTCGTAACGTGTATTAATGTATACCAGTGCTGTGGGCCATAAATGTCAGTTCGTCAGTAGGTGATGTCGCTGTGTCCGCAAGCAGGACGCCTGACGCGCCGTTACTCAACGTTTGACACTAATTACTGCGAGCCGTGCGCTGTACGCTGCTGTTTCAGTCTAACTACAGGGGGGCGTGGAGGCGTATTCGCTATTTGTAGTATTATGATTGAATTGATTGTTGCTATTATTGTTTTTTTTCGACTAATAGACAAATTTGTCACAAGTCATCATTCACTATTTATTATGGTGTCTTTAGCAAATCTTTTCCTGTTAGAGAATTCGCGTGGATCATTTAATTTACTTCTAGTACTGCATTGTACCAATCGCGTTTCTAGACCGTCTCAGGGTAAGTGGCCACAGACATCCATAAACTAAAGAATCGTTCACGTCACATTGAACCAAACTGTACCTAACGAAGCAAAGTGAACTAACTGCACTTAACACTACTGTTATAAGAAATCCATTTTTTATACGCTTGAAGTAGCAAACTAGCATGCAGTCCACCTGAACGTTAGTGCCCAGATAAGATCAAGGCCCTACCTGAGGCTGAGGACTGAGTTGGAACGCCTCGGATAAGCAAGTCTCCCTTACCACACAACGAGTGGTGATGATGGGACCGCCGTAGTCATAATGAGTTCTATCTTTGAAATTGTATCATTGCTATCGATATGCTTATGTCAGCATCCACGCAGGTTGCTACAGCGCGTCAGTAATTCAGCGTTTGACACTAATTACTGCGAGGCAACGTGTGCCGCGCTGCAGTTTGACTGACTAGTTATTATGAACGTTAGAGCAGTTATGCGACACGTGTCGTAACGAGTATCGAAGCGCTTGATAGACACTTTGGTACATTAAGGACTGATGTGATTTAATAGGCATCGTAACTTTACCTTCGTATTAGAATACAAAATAACAATATTATAATGAACAAGTGCATCTTTGTTGTATTATAGACGTAACAAGCGAGTAGCAGTTTAATGAAACGGCCAATGTCACCCATAGATATTTGTGATCAACCCCTGATAGGATTATAGCACTAGTTAAAGTTGGTAACAGATACGATGTGATTGCTACTGAGGAATAAGTTGAAACGCCTCATATTTCTTTTAGACCACATCCAACAAAATGGCGCTTAACGGCGTTTTAAACCGTTATAAGTCGCGTTGGTACTGACATTTAAAGTTATATGAGTAAGTATATCAATCATTAAATTCGTTTGTCAGCATCCACGCAGGATGCTACAGCGCGTCAGTAATTCACCCTAGCACACTAATTACTGGGACGCAACGTGTGTCGCGCTGCAGTTTGACTGACTAGTTATTATGAACGTTACAGCGGTTATTCGACACGTGTATCGAAGCGTTTGCTAGACATATTACATTAGGGATGTGTGTGGTTGTGGCAGTTAATGAGCATCGTAACTTTGCTGAAAATTGACGATGGTATAGAAATAGAAGCACAAATTAATGATATTGTAACGAATCTGTGTAACTTTTTTAATTTATAACGTAGCAAATGCTAATCATCTGATGGTAAGGGACCGTTATCAACCATGGACATCTTCATTTAATATCCTAACCTACCAGCATACTGAACTATGTGAGAATGGCTTGTATAAGTTTCTCGCTTACCACATACTTCGAACAAGATCACATCAGTGCTTAACGTCGTAATTAGGCAGAAATTCGATATTACCGGAATCTAGTTAGAATCGTGCATTTGAACTACAATTTATTAAGCAGCCAAACCCAATCCTTATTGACAATAACGCTATTCTTAGCTTCGCAATCAAGAATTCAATATCTAGAATTGGTAGGAATTGTTAGACCACGTTTTCCTAATGCAGGCGACATTTTCTTACAAGCGTTCCTAAAATAGCAGCTTTACTGATACTGAATTAAGATTCGGTTACAGTCAGACATTGTTTCTATATACGGAATACAACGGTATTCACTTATAACTTAAGTAGTATCGGATGTTAACAGTTTAATATAGACATCTCTGTACCTATAACAAAGTTGTGTTAGTTACACAGTTTGATTTTATGGTATGGAGTTTCTTGCGCCTCTTCTCCATAACAAATAAACCTTTCGAGGCGGTGGTAGAGTTTTTGACGCTCAAAAAGTATTCAATATGAATAAACTTTGAATAATTCATAAAAGTAGACAACTATTAATTTTTTGTACCTCCGGACTCTTGATATGAATGAATTGCATTTTCATTATACCTGAAGTATACAAAACTATTATCAATGCGAATGTACATGTACACATTAACAACAATGTAGAATTAATAAAAAAAATGAATTACATTGAAACAATGTAGAATTAATAAAAAAAAAATCAATACTTGTTCTATACCTTTTGATTCTGAGGCAGCACAAAGTTTGTCCGAACTTTACAACGATGTTAACAACGTTAACAGTGATAGGAGTCATCGTGGAACTTTTGTTAAACATGTTTCATTCCACAATTTACCAGTTTTGATTATGGCTACTAAACTCTTCTCATTATGACAGAAAACCTGTGCTTAGCAGAATATGAATATTGATTTATTTATTCAAACAAATTGTTAATTTATTACATTACTTAATACATAATAAGTGAAAGTTGACTTAATAAATTTACAAAAATAATAAGTTCCCCTGATTCCAATTTCTACGTTGGCGGAGCTCGAAGAATCAGTGCTTCTCCGGGTTGAAGGGTAATTGCGGTAGATATTGTATCACTGAAACAAAAATTGTGCCTCAATAATGATGTAAATAATCTATCGTATATAATTAAAACGATCTTCATTAAATAATTAAATGGATTCGTCTGACCACACCACAGTAACAACAGAGATAGTATGGAAATAATACGGTTGTCATGTCAAGCTTATAATTACTTATCTGCAGAAATAGACTTAATAGGATATTGAGTGTACAAGAAAGTATAAAAAAAATATGAAGACAAAGCATCGTTAAGCGTCTTACAATTTCTTCAGTTAAATCTGCACATTTATTAAATAGGTACAAATAGGTACGTTATATATATATCACCAGTAAAAAACGATATACCTATGTACATACATTAATTCTTTCAACAGTTTAGAAAATAAGTTTACCGATTTTCATACACAGTCTGTACTGACAGCCAATAAATCGCTCTTAAATTGAAATTACAAACAATAATATGTATGTTTGATATGATTTTGTGACCTACTAAATTCGTTTATGACCTGTATCAAATTCTTAATACAATCTTTATTGTCTTATATCAAGCAATAAATCTAGAACCTTCGCGGGCATCCGTTGAAAAACAACACTACATGCAATAAAAGGAAGTAATATCAGTTGTGTAAGATAAGCCTGGACAGATAGACGGAAAGATAAATATTTTATTCCCTATCTATATTTTTTTAATGTATATTAACATTATGGAAAGTCACTGCAGTGATGGACATTTATAGTAAACTCTAATTAGGATTAGAGGCATATTTAGGCCCATTCCTTGTTTTGATAAGGGGCACCTCGTGTGTGTCTTCTTTACCGCACTTCGTTTGTGTATTTGTCTACGTGTTTGTCCATGGCACCCACGACGTACGCCAAAATTCTACTGCGGGGTTACGATTGTGAAAAGCGTATTCTTATGTACAATTAAGTTACCCGGGGTTGCGTCTGGAATGCACGCTAGCCACGTAAATAGTCAACGGATCCTGCAGCAACGTTATCCTTGAGAGGTCCACGCTGTCCGCTTCGGTGCCAACATTGAAGACCAGGGCATATGTGTCGTGGGTCACGAGATGCCTCACGAGGAGCAGAGTGTTCTGGCTTAAGGATTGGAGGTGGTATTCCCCGTGAGATAGAGCTGGTTCCTTACGGAGTCGAGTTAAAGATTGGTATACCTGGAAGGACATATTTTAAGTACAATAAGAGCTTAAAATTGTCAGAAGGATAATTTTTTAAATATCAATAAATTCTAGCTTCAATGTACCTTGAAATGACTTCGCTCAGCTAGCTTCTGAGCTGCCAAATTAATTTCCCTGTAATCCTCCGCAACCGGTAACCAGGTTTTGGGGTTGGAAGAAAACCCAGCACTCGTTGACGAGTCCCAGTGGTAGGGTGTCCTGGCTGGGTCCCTGGAGAACTGCCAGTAGTTCTCGGGGGTCCCCTGGTTACAGGCTTGGACATCCACCGTGTCTTCCCAGCTCACGTAGCCGTCTCTCATGCCTATTTCTTCACCTTGATACGTGATGGCTACACCAGGAAGCATCAAGTTCAATGCGTTCAAACCATCAACCATGTTCTCTCTGAATCTTGACGGCATTCGATTATTGTCGTGATTTCCAAACTAAAATAATAGAAACGATACCTACATGTTAATGAAAATACAAACATGTTTTCCCGAGTGTTTTAAAGATTTTTTAAATTCGTCAAGAGAAGAGCTCAGAATTAAACGCACGTATTGTTTTCATTGCTTACCACCCAGTTAGGTACTTTCCCATGTGGCATATAAGTCATCCAGTGCTTGATCCTAAAAACAAAGTCTCTAGCGTTTGATTTAGCGGACAGGCTGGTAATGAACTCGAAATTGAATGGAAAGTGAGCGCCGATGGTCCCTTGTTCATTGCCATAGTACAGCATAGTCATAGATATGTTTGCATACGCTTCTGCTAGAAGAATTCTGTGAAAATGAAGGCAAAAGTCAAAGATGGAAGAATTTTATTTGTAGCTTACGACAGGACATTTAAAACTTTGTAGGACGACAACAATAATATGAGAGAAACGCAAAAATGCATGTTAATGCCTTAAACATACATGAAAAAGTTAGTAAAAAAATTGTGCATACTTAGTCTCAGAACCGTTTTCTTGTTGCCATTTATCTACACTGGCTCTCCATTCATAAACAACATCATACAGTTCAATAAGGTCCCTAGTATGTTCTTGAGTCGTGTATCCGGCTTGATCGGGTCTAAGGAACATATTCCCTGACAGCGGCTCATCAGGGTAGACACCGCCGTAGTCATCTGGATTCGCTTCAAATAAGTGAGGAATGGCATCAACACGGAAGCCATCGGCACCTTTATCCAGCCAGAACTTCATGATGTTTATCATCTCGTCTCTTACGGCCTTCTCTCGGAAGTTGAAGTCGGCTTGCTCCACTGCAAACTGATGGAGATAGTACTGCTGGCGAGCCTCACTCCATTCCCATACGGATCCACCAAACTGACTGATCTATGGACGGATAAATAAAATTGTAAAGCGTTTTCAAAATTATCAATTTTGAAACTCTCTTTGTTATTTAAATGATTATTTCATAAGTTTTTAAAACCTACTATTAAATCTATGCTCTTTGTATGTAACGCAGTTCCTAGATTGACTGATCAGATTGAATCCCCAAGTCAATATCTAAGTCTCTCTAAAAGATTTTAAGATATTGTATATCAATTGATCACTGCCTCAAAAATATTGAAGTTTCACTACAACTGCAGAGAGGGTTTAAATCAATGTTATGTTTACCCAGTTGGAAGGTACACGGCGGCTATTATCAGTAGAATTTATGATAGGGTCAGCCCATACGAAGTAATTTTCAAATCCAGACTCCCTTGCTTCAGAGCGGATGAAATATTCCGATTCTGTGCTGGCATGATTTGGAACGTAGTCCAATAGAACTTTAATCCCTGCGACATAAATACAAAAATATAATCAATGTTAGGTAAAGTTAAAAAAAGATAACAAAAGCGGGTGTTTTGTGTGTGAGCATTTTTTGCTTCACAAATGCAGTCTGAATGAACTTGGTATCATATACTCCTTAATACTTCTGCCATTGCTGAAGTATAGTTAGAAATACATTAGTTTGTTCTTTTTTGAAGTAATAGTACTAGCAGAAAAGCACAAGCGAAACCCAGTTAGTAACATTTACTTAATCTTACCAAGAGCGTGTGCCTTCTGCACCAACTCTTCAAAGTCTGCCATCGTTCCATATTCGTGGTGGATATCGTAAAAATCGCTGATATCGTATCCAAAGTCCACCATAGGAGACACAAAAACGGGAGACATCCAGATCGCTCCGACACCAGCATCCACAAAATGTTCCAGTTCACTTGTAATCCCTAATACATATACACAAAGTGAATACCGATCAATCAATAAATAATTCTTTAATTTGATAAAATTTTGTTTGAATAGAAAAAAATCATACCTTTCAAATCACCGATGCCATCTCCATCGCTATCCTTAAAAGATCTTGGGTAAATCTGGTAAATGACTGTATGCTCCCACCAATCCAGGGAAACCAGTTTTGGGGAGTCTGGACCCCTCGTCAGTAATACTAGACATGTTATACTCGCAACTACCAACCCCGTTACAATCAAAACCCCAACCGTAATACCACCCACTTTTAAATATTTCTTCATGTTGACTGAACTCAATTTCTTTAATTTCTTCGGAGCCAAAACACTCTTGTTATCGTTTACTGTGTACCTGTTATCTTTTATTGTACCGTCCTAATGAGAATAGTATTTAAAAAAAGTTGTAAGAAAATAACAATATACTGGTTTCATGACTCTTTTCACAATGATGAGTAGATTGTAATCGTTATGAATATGACCCTCTGGGCAGTAAAATCGTTATAAACATTACGTGTAATAAATGTTAAGAACCTTATAAAGATATGTGATTGCACACGGTTAATCCGGTATATTGCAAAAATATGTCTGTCCTTATCATCCCTGACGTATTTTGTGAGTGTCCTTCACCTTTACAGTGAGCTCTCAGAGATCGAGTACTATGAACAGTTTTTAAAAGCCTACGGAAACTAGAAACTTTTAAATTTCAAGGATTTGCGAATGCATAAATAGTAGATTATACGGTCACCCACCAAATATTTTGTCTTTGCCTAAACTGAAAATAATATTAATACGAAGTTATGTAATTTTTGGTGTCATGAGTAGAACCGTGATAAAAGAAAACATTTTTTTATTTTTAAATGAGAACTATTATACATAGATATTATTATTACTATATGTTTCATTATCATTTATATTCAGCGTCTTTCTACGACATTTTGAGAAACTGATTTCGTCACTTTCGTAACGCTATATTCAAAACAGTCAAAACTTAAATTAAATTCTATTTTAAAATTGACTAAAGTTGTTACTTCTTACGAGATAAAATGTTTCTTCAAAGTCAATATTATGAGGTAAGTTTGTTCTGATGTCTAAATGATCAAAGGCTGGATCACAAGATTATAAGACCAGTGAATAACTAAGCATCTGTGGGCGAGTGTGGGAGGCATTCGTGAAATCTTAGCGTAGGAGTAAAGAAAATATTCGTAACCCTTTGCATCGTACTTACTGATATACGAGTACATTCCTTTTCTCTTATTGTTCTTTTACAGTCGTATTTTAACATGTGAGTAGCAAACAAGCATGCAGTCCACTACCGCCGATGGTACATTTATAATCAACCCCAGATAAGAACAGAGTCTTACCTGAGTTTGGCCACAAATGCGTTGCTTCTTATGAAGACTACATATGTTGGAACACATCGGATAAGTCTGTCTCCCTGACCACACCCTTCAAACCAGAACACAGCAGTGCTTAACATTGTCATTACAAGGTAGAAATAGGTGTAACATTGGTGCCGCCTACGTTGAACCACATGGGCTTCTACCATCTTCAAAAATTACATGTCACTATTCGTTATTCCAATAAAAAGTACCATTAAAACATTATTATCACCGCCCTATACGTCGAATTCTTCTTTTAGTATGTTTATATCAGAAAGATATATATTTCATTTGATAATTCTTTATCTGTAGTTAAATATCTAATATGGTTAACTCCAATTTGGGAATCCATACAATTTCTAT
>DWPV01002093.1:0-18168 GCA_018251915.1 Urbanus proteus proteus
CCTCACTTTGCCGATTATTTATACGTGAGTAAAGTTAGTCGATTCATTTACGCACCGTGCCGAAATAGGCTACTTACGCAACGCAAAAGTGTGCGTAAAGTGCGGGTTTAGGTCACACTGTACTATAAACATCATTTCTTCATATTAATTTAATAGTTTCATGTCGTTATGCAAGCTCTAACAAAAATAAGTGTAGCTCTTAAGATTGTTTTTTCCATAATACTCCATTCTTGTATAATAATGTATACTTCCATGCACCCACTTTTAAGAGAGAACATTATCTTATAGATGACATGCAACTTTACAGCCTGGTAGAGGTTTTCATCATCCAAACATCCCATGATTGGATGCTTGCATTGATCAAACTACCACTTAAGATATTGTGATAAAAAATGAACGAAGCAGAGCCTTTCTGAGTACGGAAATTCAACGCGAAAATATTCAAGGCAGGTGATTTATTTAGCGGAAGAGGCACAGGTGTATGGTGCTGCCTACATCAATCTAGCCCCTTTATGTGATCAAAAAATCCTCGCTCCGATGTTGTACCGTTCATCGAATTCTTTGTAACAATATCGGGTTATTTGTAGTGTTCATGACGGCATATTTTGGTTAGAACTGTACAATGTTGCTCGAATAACGAGATTTAGGTACATGTATATAGAAAATTATTTAATATCTAGTATCAACCCGCGGCTTCGCTCGCGCTCATTCTCACAATGAGGCCGTAGGTATAAAAGTAGGTACATTGTAGGTATAAAAGTTACTTTTGTATCCCGTGGGAGTAGTCTCACTTTTCGGGATAAATACCCTATGTCCTTTTCCATACCCCCGACAATGTGTGTGTAAATTAAGATTTCTGTCATATGTTTGGGAATGTAGTACTACGTAGGGTTATGAAATTTGCGCCAATTGTATCCACGATGCAGAGTTTTTGAGCATATGGAATGATCATACTTCTACGTCAGGTAAACGACCCGCGTAGCGGTCATCGTGCCGGACTGACACACATTGGGTTTCAGGAATGATTCCCGTAGGATGTCTGAAAGACGAATTAAAATTTCGCTCGGGATCTAGGTGTTTAAGTTTAAGTAATTAAAGTTAATATTCTGGGTCTGGATGTTTATGAATTTGTCTGTAAGTCCATGGCACCTACGACACAGGAGAAAACCCTACTGTCTTATTTTCTACTACACATAAAATATAGATCATCAGAGTCTTAAAGATTTGACTACCACCCGGTAAATAAACCGACATCGCTCGAGTGGCAACATGACACCTCCATTAGTGGACCAGACGCTAAGACGTTGACGAGATAATGCTATGGTCTGAAGTGGCGCAGGAAAAATTAGAAGCGACGGAAGCGTCTTGAATGTGCTCAAGTATCGCGAGTTTTGGTAAAAAGTACTCATAAATTAATGTATCTATGGTACCTCAACGGTTGCACAAAAGTAGTATTGGATTTGAATGGCAAATAATGTTTACCTGTTTGGCATTTATAGTTTGAGGTTAAAAACTATGGTGGTCGTTCTACCCTTTAAGTAATAGGATTTTAACTGGGGAAATCCTTAGAATCGAAAGTAAAAATGACATAGGCAGTTTAGTTTTATCTGTAGACTAGCTGATCCCCGCGGTTTCACCCGCGTTAAAAGATTACAAACATTTAAATTGCCATTTTTGTTATAGGTATCGTGTATACTTTCCTTCCTATTCACAACTTAAGAAACTTTCATTTGAACTAATAATTTCGACTTTAACTTTATCTGCCTTTCTCAAATGGTTGATCATACTTAAATTAGCCGCACTCGCAGGAAGTTTAATCCATGCAATGCATAGGTAAACGTCCAGACTCGCTTATTGCGTCTGGCCCGAGTGGCAATAACTCAGCGGTAGAAATGCAATTAGCGGGTTAGGTGATAACATAACACCCCACCATACATCAACCCTGAATAAAACCTATTATAACACCATCGGACGCACGTTAATAACGGATGATCAGTATTAATGGTGAAATTTAATCGAATTTGCAGTTTTCATTGGCAAAAATTACAACGCCTGATGAATGTTGAAAGTTTCATGATTCACGACTATCGTTCGCGTGCGAAATATGACCAAAATAGGCAAGTAAAGCAAGGCAGTAGGAATTTATTTGCTTTTTAAAAGCGGATTTAGCTTACCCCATTTGTTTGGGTCAAATGTACTGAAAATTGAGCCCCTTCCTGCTGACGGATGGATCTGATGTTTGGTACACATATTTAGTTTTGATATCAATACAATTAAATAAATTCTGTATCATTATAAATCCAAGATGGTCGCAGCTAAATATGGTATGTTTATGGTATGGTAGGTATGTTTTTTTATTCGAAGTGTATACTTCGAATAAAAAAAAATAGATATATAACCGTTTAAATTTTTGATCATTTTTATTGGATTGGTAACAATGTATTGGAGATTAGAGTAAACATCACCATCCTTCTGACCTAATCGGGCGAGTATGTGTGTGTCAATATTATTTAACCTGCATTAAGAGCAGTAAGCTTATTATCTGTGTTCCAGGCACCGACACCTTTCGAATGATTTGATTCATTACTCTCATTATGAACTCTGAAAAATTAACCACAATTTTCCATGTTCACGCATTAACAGGTACAGATTACGGATTAATATTAAACATTTTTATGGACACATATGATGATAACATTCAAGTAAAGGATATTGTACTTAATTCTCAGAAGAAGACATCCTTGTGAGATCTTATACAGCGTTCGTGTTTTATATGACATGATTTCAGATTTAAGTCCCTATGCTTGCAATAACACTGTTTTTCAGGAAATTAAATTAAAAAGTTAGTCTACCTGTTTCTTGTTTGGAATAGAATAGGAAAGTATTTATTCACGATAAATAAATATTACAACACTACAAATAATGCTTATTAATAAAGTAGTTATAAATAAACTAATAAGCACCTATATGGGTAATTAGTTCTTCTTTATATATTCTAGGGTTGATAAGAATACCATAATTATTAATCATATTATAGACAACATACCCAATGGCGTTTCCAAAAAAGCAATACCGCAAATCCACGCAAATCGAGATTAACCACGCTTGGTCAAAAGGACATTTCTTTTACATCCGAGACAGCCCTGGACGGTGCAAAAAGATCAAAACATCCAGCCTCCTATCTTCCACACCTGAATTAAAGCGGTTTTGCACTAACGAGTAACGGTGCAATATTTCGTGCATTCCGAATTGTGTCCTTATTGTACGTTTCAAATGTTTTCTTTATTGTGTTTTTGCAATGTAGTGTTCAGATTTTGAGTTTTTAAATTTTGTGAATGTTTCTAAAAACGAGAATAAACCTTAATGTTTCTCTACAATTTAAGTTTAATATGTTATTTGTGAATAACATTGTATTGCGTAAATACAAAAATGTAAAGCTTCGATACAAAAAAAATCAATACAATGAATTTTAAATGTCCAGTACAACCCATGATGGGTTTATTCAAAATTCAGGTTCAAATATGCTAATATTAGTACATTTAAGAAATACATATATAAATTTTGTAGCTTAAAGGTTTTTTATTTGATACCATTAATTTTGCACAAACGAATGCAGGACGTTCCTAGGAGCGATGCTACGTAGCAACTTGCATCCCAATTAAGGGGTTTATCGTTCGTCAATTCAAATTTGCTCGTGATTCATCCCTCCTTTTATTTTCCATGTGACCTTAATTGTGATGTTATTTAATTCCTTAATTTTTAGGCTTTTCGGAATAATTGAGTAGGTATATGAATTCCCATATAGGTACTCAATTATTCCGAAAGGCCTCATTTTTTTGTGTGGAATTCCTTTATAAATCTGGTAGTTAAAATTATAATCTTAAACTAAGGCCCTTTTAAATAATACCTAAAATATTTTTATGAATTCTGAATTAAAACCAATTTTAATTTGAGTACATTCTCAAAAATAAATTATATGTTAGTAATAAGTTAGACTTAGACTCATTAAAATTTCAAGTGAGCGAAATCCCAACTAAAACATTTCAAATATTATCGTAAAAACATTTTAAAGAAATTAATTTTGAAGGTTGAACGTAGGTACACCAAATGTCAAACTAACTTATTTCGTCGCTTTATTCAATATCGCTGTTGAAAATTCATTTTTAAAGAAGCATTTTTCATACCATTATGTAAAGCGTCGCTAAGTATCACTTTACTCAAGCATCTACTCGTATTTATCTGAAAAATATTTTAAGTGTAAAATATTCTGTTCAATTATATTAAAAGTCGCAAAAATGTTATAAAACTATCGGAATATACATACTAATGGTACAAAGACGATTTCGGGTTTCATTCCCGATAAGACAGACCTATATAATGAAGCCTCAGCAGAAGGTGTCCCGCTATTGGGCTAAAAGTACGGTAAGCATATAAATATAGTAAATAAATTGTAGGGTATTGTTAAAGAGCGATAGCCTAGTGGTTTCAGTTTCGATCCCTACCATGCACCTTGCTCAACGATTGCTAAAAAATCCAGTTCATTTCGCGTATTACTGTGCTCGTGCTAGTGCTCTAATGTTTTTTAAATTAATTAAAGTTTTAATTAAAGTAGCCTATTTTACGCGTTAGATCGTCAGTTAAGTAAAGTCAAAGTCTCGTTAAAATCGGTCCAGCCGTTAAGATGATTATCTCAGCCAAACAGATAGATAGACAGTCAGACAGACAATTGTTTTTTTAAATTGCATTTTTGTTATAGGTATCGTGTAAAGTATGCATTGAGTAAACAATTGTTATTTTAAAATCACAAACAGACATTTAAATTTTATTTATTTGTATAGATTTAACTGCAAGCAAACATCAGTACCTACACTGCATGTATATTAATTCAATCGAATCAAATACCATTATTTCCCCGCCTTGTATAATACCGCTCTCGAAATAAATTCTATAGGGGCTTATTCCGAGTCATTACGTACCAAAGCGTCACCGGAGTGCGCGACATTCACTCATCTCGAAATATTGCTACGAAATACAAAGCTTATTCACTGTGTTGTTCTTATGTAAAGGTATCTTTATTTGTGTTTCTGTGAAATATTCTTTATTTATGCACGTATTAGAAATACACATACTTAGTAATAAAAGTAATAGAATACTTGTAATATTATCTTAAAAACAAAAGCCTGCTTTAAACCTCTTTTTTCCATTTTTAGGCACTATATTTAAAAAATATATAGAGCTCATGTCACTATGACAATTGAGACGAATCCAACGACATCTCGAATGTTAAAATACGTCAAGCCGTTTGGGCTGTAGGGCGTGCCAAGTAAATGGACACAATATATGTACATAGATATGCTGAAAAAAAAAGTTACATCAGGTGGACTATATGCTCGTTTGCTACGTCAAATAAAAAAAAAAACTTATAGGTGCCAAAGTAGACAGTTAAAAATAAATAATTTACATCAAAAGAGAGACTCAGTTTTAAGTATCAAAATATAATTTTTGCTTTTACATTTCATTTCACGGGTCCAAAAGTGACAACATTTTCGAATGAATATGTTGACATAAATAAACTCTAATTTGTCTAGACTTTGTGAAATAAAAACGTGCTTAGCTTAGCGTCATAGAAGCCGGGCTTAATTAGACTTTATATAAGCTTCATAACGCTTGAAGCAACAAATAAATTCAAAAGTAAACGAGCCATTACCAAATTTGCATATTCGAACAGAACCCCCAAATCCTATTCAATCTTCGATACAATCAATCATATTGAGATCGAAGTCTAAATAAAGTATTAGAAACACATTAAGGAACTTTAAGGAAACTCATCCCTAACAATAAGTGGCACGGCACACTTGTTACTTTTTGCTCGATTTAGCGATAAATACTTGAAATGTGAATAAGTTGGGTTTTGTAAAAAATAAAAATACTGTATATTTACATAGTTAAATTTGAATCAATGTTGTGTAAATTAATGACTAAAGGTTCGGTGAACATAGCATTTCATATCACAAAGAATCCTACGTAAAAAAATACTTAAATTTATTTATGCGCCTTATTATCCACATATGTATTAAAATGGAAATTTATTATGAAATTTATTATGGAATTTATTATTCACAAATGCGTTATTTTATTACCTTAAAACGTTGCAGCCATTTTATCATATACATTTAGGTTGTTTATGATATAGGTGATTGTTATAGCACTCACGTATTATTTATCGCTTCTCAACAACAGAGCCATACTGAGAGTATCTACGGTCATAAAAGCGGTAAGTGTGCGGTCCCCCTAACCAGTATCTCATTGTTCCCCACATGGAGCCTCACCCACGTACTTAGTGCGTAAATACGCGATAACCCTTGAAAAGAACTAACGATCCGTGTTCAAGAGTATTGAAAATTTATTCAGAGTACGCGAGCGTTTGATGGTTAGTTATGATATTGCTCTTACTGATACCCTACCAGATTAACTTGAGCCCTACAACTTTCTAATACTTCCCCTTGTATGTCTTTTAAAGTAGTAAAACAGGGGGGAGGAACAGGTCATAATAAAATGGCAACGCTTTTAAAGATGGTTTGCGGAGTGAACGCGTCGGAAATATGTAGAGTGCAGGCTGTATTTTCGGTTTATAAACAAGAGTTTATTTTATAGTGGTGTTAACATGAGATGTAGTTGGAATTTTTGACGATAAAGTTCCATGAACAACGTTACGAGAAGTTATTGATAGTTGTGCAAAAAATACTGCGGAAAACTTGCGTTTACTACACTCGGGGGCTCATACCAATTTCTTGTTACAAGTGAGCGCGCAATTTATTACCGCAGAGTTTTAACTTTAGAGCGACAAGTTTTTAGTGCTCCACGGTTTTATGGGCAATTTCGGCTTAGATTTAAAGTTGGGTAATATCACAAAATTACGTCAATTAAAATAAAAGCGAGATGGACAATGAAATATTCATTCGTTGCGGTTTTGAAGTTCATCAGACATTCTGATGTGACTGAGGCGCTTAATTACCTCGTAAATTCTGAATTGGCTTGTAAATCTTTTGTGAAGGTTGTCACTTAACTTTGTAGACGAAAAAAGATACATATACTCGTATAAGAGTATTGAATTGAATTGGAATATGTTTCAATATGTTTAGCGCATCTAAGAATTGTTAGTCTTAATTTGTTCGATGTTAAATTTTTATGACGAGTGCAAATAATATCATTTATTTGCGCATCCAATGAAATCTCTGTGTCTTTCATAATTAAAAGAAAACATGAATTTTTATTAATTGAATTCACACTAATTACGTGAAAGAATCATAATATTATTTCTGTACATTTCAATTATAGTCCTTTTAGTTTTAATTCAATATTCATACAAACAAATATTAAGTAAAATTGTAAATTCGCGCATACTTCGAAAGTTGAGCGAAGATTTTTTATAATAGTGCGATATATTCGGGAGGCGGTGAGCCGTTTTCCGAACTAATATTGCTGAAAGATTTGAAAATTTCGACGTTCCGGCAAGCGTTCCAGAGCATTCCAACTTTGATTTATGATGGACTAGGGAATACCCGATTTCATCTCCCTAGGTAGGTACTTCGTCGTAAGAAAAGTTACTTATGATTTTAAATTGTAATAAATTTTGATAGATTAGATCGATTTTAATAAAATAAAGCCTGAATGCTAAGTTGAGATACGTACTACAAGTATTTCTGCATTGCCTTGAATTCCATCTAATAGTTTTAACGCGACTTAGATTCTCTTATTATAAAATACGCACAGACGATACGGATGTCTTTTTTAACTTTCACGCACAAATGTCAAGTAAAATACCAAATCGGTAATTCTCGCATACTTCGAAAGGTGGACAAACATTTTTCATTATATTTCGATATATTTTTCCGAACTAATATTGCTGGCAGATTTGAAAATTTCGAGCGTTCCGGGAGCATTCTCAGGCTTTGATTTATGATGGATGCCGGATCGGCCCTCTTTTGATCGTCCCGACATATTTTTCGCATTACTCGAATGAAATAGAAGGGAAAAGCGGGAAGAGAATGGAGTTGTGGAGCGGTGACGCGTGTTGATTTTTTATTTTTAGGAATTTCGTAGTCCGGTCATTCTTGTGGCGGACTTCTGCTTTTCTTGGCGCGCGGCTTTCTATTATACAGAGGCTTAGAGTGGACACCGAATGCAATGAATGCAATAGGTAGGAGATATGTCACTTAGAAAAATGGCTTAGTTTTGTGACACTATGAGCACCAAAAGTATAACATTTTGGCTATGCTTCTGTAGTTCGCAGTTCGAATCCTTAGCGTACACCATTGATTGTTAATACACCAAAGAATATTAACACCATTGAGTATCACACCACCGTATACCATAGAGTGTTACATATATAACACTTGTTTTAATGTTTTTTACAGACAAAAAAATCAATAACATGATATTGTTTTTTTTTGTAATTTAAGTATTGATCTACAAAACGGACTATTTAAAGTGATCAGTAACTTTTAACTCGTTTAATTTCAGAGATATAGACAGGCTACGACAAGGCATTCTAATTAAAAATTTAATGGACGGTTAACAGAACTCACAAATTTCTTCGTCAAAGTAAGTCACAGCCTTTAGCGTCAACCCTCTGTCGGATCATAATTAAATTTGTGACGTTTTACCGGTTGCCAAATTAGAAAAGTTGAATTGTAACTTCAAAGAATATTCCAATCGGAAATATCTGGGAATTTCCAAGTATTTCTGACGTGGAAATCAGATTTTTCCCTTTATTTTTTACCAAGTTCGTATTAAAAAAACTTATAACTATCAAAGTGGGTTTGATAGTTTTACGATTATCAAGCAAATAATAACGTGATGTTTTTCAAATTTACATTACGTTTACGAAATTTAATCAATAGTTTCAAAAAATAGTTTCCATTTGAAAGTCCCTAATACAAATTAACTATAATGTATCAAATATGTTTCCTTAACATACGACCCCTTGATTTATTTATTTATTTCGATCCAATCTCTTTATGTGGTGTGGGCAACCTTATTTAAGAAGAATAAGGCAAAATTTAATCGAATCGCGAGCCAAGAAAATACGTAGGTAATCACGGATCAGATCCTAACTCAAGGCGGGCCTGTTTCGACACACGGGCCTGTACCGACACGCGGGCCTAATCCGACACGCAGGCTTGATCCGACACGCGGGCGTAATCCGACACGCAGGCTTGATCCGACACGCGGGCCTGTCCCGACATGCGGGCCTGACCCGACACGCGGGCCTGATCTGACACGCGGGCCTGCAGTTAACCTTATGCCAGAGCATATGATTAACTACAGGCCCGCTTTATACTAGACTTACATTACAGAAATATTGTCAGCGTAAAATATATTTTATTATTTTCCAAAAATATTTTCTCTGCACTATCTATATTGAAGTATGAAATGTTCAGAAGTTTCTCAATAGCCCAAGTATCTTTGCAGAAAGCACCGACGGGGCCTTTGTAAGTGATTCTGATAAGATACGTTTTGCTGTAAAAGGAATGAAAATATGATATTTTATGGAGAAAGTAATTTATTTTTGTAAAAAAAGTATTAAATGTTAGTATCGTCATTATACTTGTTTTTTATGTTTATAACACGAATGATTATTAAGGTAAATACTAAATATTATGAGTAACTGATCCTCACAGTTTTACCCGCGTTAAAAATGTAAAAATAAGTACATATTTAACCATAAGTATACTCGGCTCTCCCGCAACAGCGCGTGAAGCGCGCGCTAATGTTTTTTTTTCAAAAAATTAAGCCTTAGACCTTCAGCTACCATTCAGTAAAAGTCCCGTCAAAATCAGTCCAGCTTTTTAAAAGATCATCTCAGCTAAGCAGACAGACATTTTTTTTAAATTGCATTTTTGTTATAGGTATCGTGTATACATTCATATGCATTTCGTACAAAAATATTATTCTGAAATCACAAACAGACACTCCAATTTTAATTTATTTGTATAGATAATTATTACCTAATTAGGATTACATATGTGAATGTACATAAATATATGAAAAACAATGAATGTTTGTTTGTATGGATGAATGTTTCTTAATCATTCACGTAATAATTACTTTTCAGATTGGCTTGAATTTTGACGCAGGGGTAGTTTGGAAGCTGAAATAACACAGGATACTCATAAGACCCATGTGAATAGAATCGTGTAGAAAATCTAGATAATTAAAGTATTTCATCTACCACAAACGGTTGTTAGGTCCATTGTAAAAACATTAACCGATTAGAAGGATAGAAACAACACACACAAAAGACAAAAGATAAAAGAAAAAAAAGGAAAAAGTGAACAAACAGAGCACTTATAAAACAATATGAGAAACAGAGCAGCTATTCACATCAACAAAGGCTATGCGTAACATTGCATGCAATTCCGCAGGAACTATTGGACTTCATTCCGACTCCTTCATAATATAACTGTTTTACTTCAAAACTGTTCGCTATTGGAATAACTTAAGCTTTACATTCCAGTAGAGGAAAGGTGGTAGTTAAGACGATAGATGTAAGGCACTGTTTCTCAAAGTGAGCGATACTTCTCTGGACGCTACCAGCAAAGTAAGATCAAAAATTGGCATAAAAGTGGTTAAGTGGGCGATATCAGTTTTCCGGCTTTGAAATCCCAAAACCCCAAGAGTACTTCTTTCATGAACTATTTCATAAGCAGTTTTTTTTTTATTTTTATTTTTTTTATAATCAACCTGCAGACTAAATCGCCTCTAATAAGTATGTCTCCCGCAGATTGTTTATAATTATAGGAAATTTCTTATTTATCGATTTTTTCATCTCCAAATAGCAATAACACGTCTATCTCGTAATACACATTTCGTTAACTTATCTTAAAAAAGTGGTCAAAAAAGGGCGCTAGAACACAGTTTGAGAACCTCTGATGAGAAGCATTTATGCAGAACGTACACGGTTTGAATGGCCACCGTTTAGTTGGCGGTGCTTAATGAAAATTCTACGGGATCCAGTCGAATGGAGTTTTCTGCTGAGACCACAGAACAAATATTATATAGACTTGCATCGTTGTAAAGTTTTTATTTCATTCGTTAATTGTGTGCCGGAATGTATTTCAAAATTGATAAAAGTCCTCGTGATTGGACTGCGCAAATACTACTGCCACTCCTGTTTATACCAAAAAACTGCAGTATTAAGCGCTGCAACGAACCTCAGATAAGACCACGGTCCTATTTGAGGTTGACCACAGATAAGTTGCTATCCGTGAGGACTGAGTTGGAACGCCTCTGATAAGTATGTCTCCCTTACCACACTCTTCAAACTAGGAAGTATAAGGCAGAAATAGACGTGGCGGTGGTGCCGCCGGAGTCGAACTACATAGAGTTCCACCTTTTTATATCTTTAATCTTTCATAAAATTTCTTTACAATTTCGCACAATTCTTATGAATCACAAGGCTGTCCTTTATAAACAGTTTAAATGCTAAAGGAACAAGGAATCTGATTATCATTTAGATGTCGTTTTTCAAATCCCAAGATAACGGGAATGGCTGGGGATTATTAAAGGAATATGATCTGATATCTTGTTTGTTGTTCGTGATTCATGAGAAAAGGGCACGGGTCAATGATGTATTGTAATGTAAACAAGCCCATTTAGTCTCGCTGCTTTCTTGGAATCTTTTATGGGTGAGGTGGGGTGCTTATAGCTTTTTATAATAGTAGCAAATGAGCATGCAGTCTGATAAGTGGCAACGGCCTCTTGTAGGCGTATATAATGTTACAATCACGTTACGGTGATTCATATACAGATCTTATACCTAACTAACTGAGCCTCGCGATTTCACTCACGTTTAAAAAGTAAAAAGAAATACATGTTTAAACAAAACTGAAATCCTACTCTCTCGCGAGAGCGCGTGGAGCGCGCCCTAATGCTTGTTTCAAAAATTAAAGTAACCTATGTTACGCATTAGACCTTCAACTATCTTTCAGTGAAAGTCCCGTCAAAATTAGACCAGCCGCTTAGAAGATCACCGCGGGAGAGCGCGATTTCAGTTATTTTTGAATATGTATTCCTTTTTAATTTATAAACGCGGGTGAAACCGCGGGCTTTACTAGTTCCTTCATAAATTACTTCGTCTTTACTAGGAATCAAACTAGAAACTTCTACGTCGCGGACTGGTATAGCAACCACTGTGCCACATAGACGCAATAATAACAGCAAAACACTTACAAGTATGTATAATATATCATGTAAGCTAATGGTGATGAATAGCGTTTACAACATCTTTGAACATGAGTCAGTGTTGATCCCAAGGGATTACGCTCAAGATTGGATGTAATATTTAGGAACATGCCGTTATATCTTCATTGATATGTTATATACCAACATCATTTAATGATATCCCAACATGAAACTGTTACAAAATAATGAATTTGCTTTATAAAATGATTTTTTTCTACAGTCATAGACATACAATAGGATTTTCTCCTGTTTCGTGGGTACTATGGACACAGAAAGACGAAAACACAAAAAACCCAGACCCAGAACAGAAATCTAAACTTCAGGTAGCTGTCTGGCCGGGAATTGAACCCGGGACCCTCTACGCGCCAAATTAATTAGGTATTATTTGCTTCAAATATAACATGTGAGAGTTTTTAAATTTGTTTTCTCAAAGATGTGTGAAATCTATAAATTCGCACTTGGCCAGCGTGGTGGACTATAGCCTATATCCTGCTGGGCAGGCCCAGTAGTGGGATAACAATTGATTAACTACTGCAACATTCACGTGGACTGCATGTTTGTTTCCAATCTTAAAGGAAATATGATCATTGAAAGTAACTACGGTTGCGTAAAATCTCCATAAATAATTTAAATCAGCTAATTTCATGGTGATCCATTAAATAGTTGGTGATTAACAATCTCTATACATATTTACCAACCTCAATTTCATATTGATCTTCAAACGAAGCGTATTGGCGTACCGAAAGTAGTTTAGTAACGAAGTTACTAGAAACTCGATACGAATCTGTTCAACTTTTATAATTGATTTAAGTCGGACATAGCGATAAACAAGAAGTTGGTAATGTGACTTGTTAAACTTATCCGTCAGCTCCTCGTACCCTGGACGCCAATCTGCTAACTTTTTTACGTCCTGCTGTTTGAACTAGCTGATTTTTTTCTTTGCCAGCGGTATCTTATTTCTTTGGTGTAATAAGAATGGGTAGTATTTTACACTACGAACGTAGTAAAGCGTGTTACAGTTGTAAGTGGTCATAGCCTATTGACATCTATTACTTATTGTTACCTTTACTACGCCCTTCAAGTCAGAACAGCTAGGCTTAACATTGTCGTTATAAGGCGGACAAGGTGGTGTGCTAATTAAAATCTATCTAGTCACATTTTTACGAAGATAATACATCCTCTTTCAATATCAAAAACATTTTTCTTCCTGGAGCAAGAAGCGAAAAAAATTGTGATCAAGGAATTAATATGCCACGGAAGCTAAAAAAACGCTTATGGGTTCATTTATCACGGAATCGTAATTGACAAAAGGCGAACAAAAACGCGTCGAAGGCCTGTGATAACGTTTACCCGATCCCCTGGTGACCGGAGTGCGACAAACAGGAAACGACCCTTACATGAACTCAAAAAGTGTCTCAAAGTGTATGAATAAACTGTTATTGTATGGAACTGCGAAGTTAAAGTAGCTTACAACACCAGTAGTTTATAAGTTTTGCTTTCAATGAACAATAGAATCGTGCAGTAGAGTTGGTATAAATGTTAATAGGCGACAGGGGCTAGCCTGTACACTACTACTACTACTACTACTACTACTACTACAATCTTTCCTAAAGTGGACGATAACGCCCTCCTATAGGCGCTGGACGCCTAGAGGGAGGCGTTAAGGGGCTCAGAAAAATTAGGGGCGCTGACGTCCCATGGGCGGCAATAGCTACTTACCATCAGATGGGTTGCATGCTCATTTGCTAATAACATAACATAACATAAAAAAAGGTTAATTAAATTCCAGACGAGAGTAATATGTTACTAAGCTTTTTTAAGTTAAAATCATTTTTAAGTTAATGGCAGGGGCGCTAAAGAATAACTGATATTAAAGTGGGCGTTAGACGAAAACGTTTGGGAACCTTTGCTCTACACCCTCCACCAATATGCGAGTATATTGGAGCAGCGTGGTACTCGCTAAGGCTCCCCGAGTTGTGGGAGAGTCATGTGCCCAGCAGTGGGATTTCAAAAGGCTTGCAGCAATGGTCCATAGGCAGTGACCACTAACCCATTCATTGGACTTTATGCTCGTTTGCTACTTTAATATCTTTAATATAGCCCTTAATCAATTTGTATAAACAAAACCAACTCCTATCGTGAAAATGCACCATTAACATAACCGCATAAAGACCCAGAAATTAGTTGATCCCGACTAGTGATAGCAGCAAAAATGTGTCGAAAGGGGCTTCCTGTGATAATATTTGTCTGCGCTAGTCACTAGTGCCGGCTAGTCGCTAGTCACGACAAAAAACGGAAATGGCAGCCGACAAGCGACCCTCACGTCCGGTTTCAACGGAATGGTCCCATTCGTAATTAATCCGCCTCCGCACTGACTGATACCAAAATGTATTAGGTGAATATGTAAGTGGGATATCCGGGGCTCTATTTCTTCAGGATTTTATGATTAAAGATGCTTTTTTATTTAGCAATCGTATATACTAATCGCATATACTTTTTTTAGTAATCGTATATATATGGTTTTAAAGATGGTGGTACTGGTGCACTTTATGGTTCGCCGGGTGCACTTTAATCTTTCACACTATGCAACGGAAATTAATGTAGTTTTTATCAATAGACAAAATAATTCAAAAAGAAGACGCTTTCTATACCTACTCATAGCCTCACAGTACGATTTTCTTTTCTTTATGTGTCGTGGGTGCCATGAACACACAAACAGGGATACATCAACACCCAGATCTAAAACAGACATTTAAATTCATCGTTCAGATAGGTATATATCTATGTGATTTATTGTTTTTTCTTTCCTTTTTATGTTAGTTATATTGTTTTAAAGTTATTTATGTTTAGTTTTAAGTTTATTTTGTACATAAGAGTAATTTGTAGAGCTGTGATATTCAATGTGAATAAATATTATTTATTTCTTTCTTTCTATAATTAGCGACCCACCCTCGTTTCGCACGAATACAATATAGATATTACAATCAGCGCATAGGAAGTCGCGGGTTTCAGCTAGTTTATTATATAACAGGCGTCACTAACCCTATCGCTGCACAATAGAGTACACGGTTGCATACTCAGGCACTGAATTACAACGAATATTACTTACAAGCACTGCTTGTGGCGGGAAGTAGATTAAGCATTGCTTCACTCTCAGCACTAAGCTACTTCACTGCTTTAGTTAAGTGGGTGGTTTTATGTTTATTTTACTGACATATTCTATTGTTTTCTTCTGAATATTTTCTTAAATATTTCCTATTTATAACGCTCAAGATTTTTGACTAGAGATTAGACTTTTTGTTTTTATATTTTTCTTATTTATTAATTTTATTTTTTACTATTTATTAAAAAAATATAGCTCGTATACCTTTGTATGAAGAAATGCTTGTATGTGAATTGGTAGTACTTTATTAAGCTTTAAATTACATAAATTTCAATTATAACTTAAGATACTTCTTTCAGTATTTAAAAACGGAATTCAGTATTTTATTACACTGATTCAACCAAAGGATTTGAGTTTAATTAAACTGAGAGAGATGAGACATTAGATTTAAAAAGCAACATATATAGACACATTTACGAGCAATTCTCTTCACTTTATACGCCATATCCTTGAATAAAAGGGTAGTAAAATTCGGGCCATTTGTTTGATAACGATAAAATATATATGACCATTGTTTGAACAGATATTAACACTTTAAGGTGGGCCAAGTAAAAATCCTCTTTAGGAAAAGGGGAAAACACAAACTATTCCAAAGTAGTACAAAAAATTAAGTCTCTAGTTTAGTACTACAGATTTAACTTTTTATGCGACTGCATCAGGAGGATAATTCAACATATGTATATGCACAAAAACCATTTTTTTTGTCTATTTCTTTGGTACGCTCTATAGCCGAAATAACTTAACGGATTTTAATTTAATGTATAGTGTATATTAGAATCATATATCATTTTTTTAAATATGGCGTCTACGAACAGTCCAAAAAAGAGTGCGTAAAATATAGTTAAGTCGCCAAAAACTCTGTTTATTACCGCGTGTGGCACGTTACAGTAAAAAGATCTATATAGAAGTATAGGTATACTCTACAACGTAACTCTAGGCTACGTCTCGATCAAGTATTCATTGCAGTCAAGACGCAAGTAACCTCATTGGTCACTCGCGACCTAAAATATTTCTACTGGCTTTCTTTACCGTTTCAGTTTCCAGCCCTATTTACACGAATACCTACTCCTCACGGTTTACGAGCTAAAGTAATGTTTCTGTGTTAAATAGGATTTAAGTTGGTACAGTTTTATAATGACGCTTATGGTTTTCACACGTAAGTTTTAGACATAGATTTTTGGAATTAAAAATTAATATAATTTACTGTAAAATCTATAAGTCAGTAAAATTAATTGACGGATTTATTAATAAACGCTTAGACCTATATTATTATTACAATTTAATTTAAGTATATTAGTGTGGGTTTCTACAACTATTTTATGCTGATTATTCACATTTCAAGGTGGTAGAAATCTATGTCCATGGGTGGCAGTGACCACCATCAAGTGGACTGCATGCTGGTTTGCTGCTTCGAATCTATAAAAATAAAAAATACAAGTTTATTTAACCCAAAAAATTTAAACATGAACCTAAACTAAACCTATAATCGTAACACTGTCAACTTATAAATCTTTTTGATGAACGATGCTCAAAAAATCAATCTAATTGAACTTGGCCTTTATAGTAAAAATATTTTGGCGTAATGTTTGCGTAGCTCGCCATAACTCCCGATATATTTACACCCATCGGACTAACGCGTAGTACAAATCACTTATCGACATATTATTTTGTAAACACTCGCACTTAACTTATTACTTTGGATACAGTGAATAGTTTCTAGAGTATTCGGAAGTGTTATTTTTATCTTAGCGATTCTAGAGTAGCCTAAGAGTTTTTACATAAGTTCCTCTACGTGAGTTTTAGATATGCACGAGTATCTCGTATCTTCGTACGTACGTATTTTTCTATGGACGTACTAACTTTCCTGAGGTGAATAATAGAGTTATATGTATGTATAATACACGGATATATGTATATTGTATAGCCTCCTAGGTGGCGCGACTAGGTTGAAGATCGGGCTCAGTGGTGCGCCTTGGGAACGGCCTATGTGCAGTAGTGGAATAAAAAGGGCCGAATATTAAGATAAGATTTAGATATATTTAAATATAACTCTAGAATTCACGTCATCCAGTGTACCGAATTGCACGAATGTACCAAAAAATGGTTTGGTATAATTTACGTTATTGAAGCTTGTTTTCCGCCGCCATTTAAGTTTATATTTTTTATTTTGATAAGCTACATGTGTTTTAATTACCAGATATCTTACATAAAGTACGTAAGTTATTCAACTGAAAACTGTCAAGATTTAAGGTGAAAACTAGAAGCGTCAGTATACCTAACTTTAGCACTGTTTAAATACAAATTCATGGGTGGGCCACAATTGTTTCTAGCTCAGCAACTCAGACCACACTTCCCGGAATGAACGAACGCCCGTTCTATTTGATAGGTACTTCGTGGAAATGCAGTTTATTTTAAAGAGTGGAGAGATACCTAGTCAATAAATATTAGTTTTGGGTAAGTATTTTAAATTTGGTTAGTAGAAAACGCACTCAAGTTTACGTTTTTAGTACGGATTGGTTTAAAATCAATAAAATTACAGAGATTTTTTTTTTGCGAAATTACTTATTAACTACTTCCTGGTTTCTGAATAGTATCTAAGTACCTAAGTGTGCATTTAAGGTCAATATCTGAAATTATAACGAGCAATCGGAATAGTTATCCGTCTGGTATTAGAGGGATGTTGAGAAATAATTCGTTTTCAGTGTACTTTTTCTCGAAATATTATGACAAATCAATTGGTCTCTTTGCAACTAGATGAC
>DWPV01002094.1:0-18164 GCA_018251915.1 Urbanus proteus proteus
TTGTTGCTATGTTTCTATGTCTATTTTTATAGAGATTTATTCTGAGTATTGAGAAATATTCTTGTAAAAGGATATTTTCGATACTTTTATCTTTTTTTTTAATAAAATCTATGTTAGTTCGCTAAAAATACATATATCAGGTATAGCAGAAATTCAAACCACTAGGATAAAAAGTGTTTGATTCTTATGGACAAAAACAAACAAATTGAGAGTTTTACTTTGTATAAAAATAATTTCACTAAAATTACCATATATGTCAAGCGTGACCGTATTGGCATCATTGCCTATGTCATTTCTTGCTTCACATGTGTAACTCCCTTTATCTTCCACACTGGCTACAAACCTAGAAATAATTTATTTTTCTACACAATATATTATAGCTACATATTAAATATTATTTATATAATTTAGCACGATGTAATTTACTTTAGTTCCTTCCTTAGTTTCTCTCATAGTACTTCTCATTGTGCTTACCTCCTCCGTTGAAGCTAATTAATTTGTAATATTGAAAATCAAAGATTTGAGATACGTTTAAATGCACTGGACTTTATTATTATTAAAACAGCAACGAACCTTAATGTATAGTCTCTAAAAATGTAGTACTTTGTATTAGTTTTAATTTGGGTGCCATCTTTAATCCACCTTACTTCTGGTGGCGGGTTACCGGTTACTCTGCATTCTAGTGTTACTTGATCACCAATCTTCACTGGATTAGGTTGAGGAACGACAACAGTTGGTAGAACTGGAAAATTCGTAAAATTAGCAATATTAAAAAGAGGCCTTTTAAAGATATCCTGAAACAAACAGTAGTAGGGTCAACATAGACTCACAACTAGAATCCAATGTTTATCTGTGTTTTCAATAGCATTTAGCGGTGGTAGAACCATTTTTTTGCACCACCGCCATACCTATCTTTGCCTAACATAATAGATGTTGCTATGCTACTCACGAAACCAATATCAATACCACCTATTCCAATGCAATCTGTGAAAGACAGTTTCCGATTCATAAATTAGTTGTAAATTACCCTTGGATTGGCCATAAATTGCGTCGTCACAATTTCTTTACATTCCGTTATAGTGATCGGTATGATCAAATGACTTAATAAACGTTTAAATAAAAACGTTTTCGTGATCAATTTACTCTAGATTATACTCACTTCTCACGACTAATTCAATTTCATGAGAATCGTATCCAGCAATATTTTCTGCTTTACATTTGTAAACTCCAGCATTATCTGAATTGACTGGATCTATAATGATGTTCTCCTCGGTAGTCGGTAAGGTTACAAATTCACTCGCATGGCTTCTCTTGAATTCCCAGGAGACTGGTGGTTTGGGTAATCCTTTTATGATGCTACGGATAAAAAATATAAATTATGGGTCGTAACTTAAAAATAATTAGAATAAAATTGGTAAAATGTTTGCAACTTCTCTTATGTTCCACTGTTGGGTATCGGACTCTTCCCATGCTTGGAAGAGGCCTGGACCTAACTTCGTCTAACTCATGCAATGCGAATTTTATTGGCGCTCTTAAGAAAAACTACAAAATGTATAGGTATATACATATTTAGGTACCTGCATGATATCTTAGCCTTCGTTCCCTCTATAACTGCTTTAGTAGACTCCGATTTATCAATTTTGGGTGCAACTGGAATATAAAATGATATTATATGAATATCAAACAACCAGAGTGGGTCCTGTTAGTAATTTGGTGGCGCAACATACTACTAATACTGTAATCATTTGGGTATGTAGCTTGAGTAGGAAAAAAATAGCAATATATTAGATTACAATAGCAATTTATTGTAGCAATTGAAACATTCTAAAGAATAACACATTTTGTGGTTTGAATCTGCGGCACCACTGCCACAGCTATTTCTACCTTATAACGGCAATGTTATTTGGCTATGACTGTCGAAAGCGTCTTTCGAGGAAATATGTTAATTACCAAATGGATTTGAAGTTTGGACTTCTATGGATGCGGTTACCGTGCCGACGTCGTTGCTTGCTTTACATATGTATGTGCTGTTCTTATCAGCATGGTCGATGTCTAGGACACTTATGTAGTCATATGGAAGCTCTAATGTGGATGCCTGTGAATATAATTGTAAAAAATAAAACGTGTTAAGGAAGTAAAAAGGCATATTTAAACATAAATGATACCAGTCTGTCCCGCGACAGCGTGCGTATGAGCGTGGAACGCGCGTTTATGCATTTTTCAGAAATACAAGTAGCCTATGTTACGCCTTAGTTCCCGTCCGATATACATTCCGTCAAAATCAGTCTAGCCGTTTAGAAGATTACCTCAGCCAAACAGACAGGCGATTTTTGACGAGGCGTGAAAAGTTGTTATTTTGAAATCACAAACAGACAATTTTGTTATTTTTTTAAATCATCCATTTTACCTTAACTGTTAATGATATAGGACAATCTCATCAAAACATTATTGTAAGTAGTTGTTTTAGTGTAGCCTAGCCATTGGCCTTGGTTTTCCTTACCACAAGAACTATAATTTGAGGCCATGTGAACTTATGAAGTTATTGCTTGCAGAGTTAGGGTGTGTAGAAATTGCATTACTTGTAATTGCTTCTACTCGTACATGAGATCTAATAACTTTTTGATAGTGCGGGCCATGATATTGTCTCGGCAATATTGGCTTCTATTTTTACATTTATGTTTTTGATGAGATATCATTACTTGTTTGGGAATTATTATTACTCGATTATATGTAGTTGCAACATACAAGCTTTTGTATATTGGTAGATTTGATTGGTAGATTTTAATTTAATTGAAATGGTGATTTATCGTATTACAATTTTCATTTTAAAGACCGATCACCAAGAATCAGATAATTCAATAACTTCAAGAAGAACCAATTGCTATCATTACTATCAATAAACAACATCCAATCACTTAAACAAAATAGAATTATATTAATAACACTTTTTTTCGAATTGTGTAGTTGCTGTTGGCCCTAGCAGCCTTTACAGCTTCACCGGGTTTTTGTGGCGAACCTAAAACTCAGCCGGGACATAAGACTATGAACTGGAAGAGAGGGAAAGGTTTTGTGGTTCCCGTTTACCGTTACTAGAGGGAGGAAGAGC
Organism: Urbanus proteus proteus; assembly: GCA_018251915.1. Taxonomy (NCBI): domain Eukaryota; kingdom Metazoa; phylum Arthropoda; class Insecta; order Lepidoptera; family Hesperiidae; genus Urbanus; species Urbanus proteus. The sequence goes on from DWPV01002094.1 coordinate 3,107, forward strand.
TACAGACCCAGCTAACGCCGGCGTCCTAGCCATCCGCCTCTGATTACAAGGGGAGGAAGGGCACCTCCTGTGAGGTACGGACGGCTTGGGCCAGTTACGCTAATGTGGGGGACTGGAGAGACATGACCGACTACTCGGGGATACCTAGTGGTTGTGCTGTAATGGGGTCCTTGTCTCCACCGACGGCGACGGTGTGTGTAATATCAGTTGTTGTTGAGTGTGTCTAGGGGTAGCGGGAGGAATTCTCCTTGTTAGAGGGCAATATCTAGAGTGATCTGGTCACATTAAACTTACCTTTGAGGGTAAAACTGTGCCATTAGCGTCTTCCCATACAATACTTGGTTTAGGATAAGCATTTACTAAACATTCCAATTGTAATGGATAATTGTAAGTAACAAATATTTTTGGCCTATTCTTAATTACTGAAACAGGATATCGCCGCTCCACTGATGCTAAAACACATGATACACATGATGATATACACGTATTATCATTATTTCTGTAAAACAATGCTGTATTAGCTAAACTACGCAACGATTCTTTGTGTTTAAGTACGATATTCCTGGAAATGTTCATAATTTCCCATAGACTCCAACCCATCCATTCCATTTCAATTATTTCCATTTCGTTAACCAAAATACGTTAAAAAAAAATTAACAATTAATTTCATTTCTTGTTTTACGAAAAGAAACGATACGTGTATTTCAATACAACAAAAGTTCTCGAATTGTATAACTTAAAATGTTAACATGAAGATGTATAAAGTTCCTTTAATTATTTAACCATTCAGTTACATAAACGATTATCAGGTAATTATAAAAAATCGTAATAAAAAAATATTTCGTAATTTACCTGGCATCGTCGCTGGCTCAACTGGTGTACGACCAACTCTTTTTAGTTTGTCACCAGTTTTCTTATCGACAGCTATAATCTGTAAAGTTAAAAATAATGTAATGGATTAGTTTTTTTTAACTTCCATAAAATTCTGCCATACATTGTGTTTTGGTCTCTTTGTTCACAAGTAGACCAGAATTATTACAATCTTGTTTTGATTTTTTTTGTTACGATTAACCTAACGATAAGGTAGATGTTTGTTATTTCAAAATCACAAACAGACACTCCAATTCACTTCAGTTTTATTTACTTGTATAGATTTTTAGATACTCACTGCTACTTTAAACATTGTATTTGGTGGTTCAATGGACGATGTTACGTAAAACTTGTCTTTCTCACTGATCATTTCAGCAGTCATGTTCATCAGTTCTCTGTCTTCAAGGTCAAGGATGAGAATTCTTTCCAATTTAACGTCAGCATCACTTTTTATGTCAAGTTTGATAGCAAGGTGAGATTTTTCACCTGAAATAAAAACTGAGTGAATTAAAGCTATAGCAAAAATTAGGTTTGCCAGGCATCTACATAGATTACGCGGCAAATGGTTTTTGAATGCGTGCCCGGGCAAATTATGTGGTTTCCGCTTTGTCCGGCTTTTGTTCGGTTTTAAAATATATTCATGAATTCATGAATAATGATGATAATGTATAAAAAAAAAATGTCGTAGGTATATTGAATTTATACTAAGAAATCAAATTCTTGTCCGTGTCCGGCTCTTTTACTTCAATGTCTGGCCAATCAGGCTCGTCTGGCCGGCTATTGTCGACCTTGTAACCCTAGCAGAAATACATACTACGTACAAAGACAATCAAGTAGCAGTATCAGATTATATTTATGATATGCTTCGTTGAAATATGAAGAAAAGAAAGAAAACGAATAAAATTGTCACAGCTCAACCAGATATGAACCAGACATGTTTATGCTGATATTATAATCGTAGCCTGAAGAGACAGAATCGCTTGGAAAATTGTTAGTGTATCCATTTTATTTTATCATTTTCTGCGAATTAATTGTAATGATAACAAATTATATAGAATGGTTTCGAGACATTTTAGGACAGTGAAATTAAGGAAAATACGTGCCGTTTGACAAAAACAGGAAAAATAATACTATGAAATAAATAAGTGATTTCATCCATATTATCTATCATTAAGTAGGTATTGTTATTATCATCGGGCATTGTTGTAATTCAGATAATGTTCATTAGACGATATTAAAAGAAGACTTCATTCCTGCAATGGATCAATTTTTATTAAGAGTCAAGGGATAAAAATGCGTTAATAAAGTATTTTAATTGAATCCGCGAATATAGACACTGTAAAAAACAAAAACATATATATCCCTCCGGAACCGTATATTTATTCGGCTTAAAAGTAACCCATATCTTACTCCAGATGATATTCTGTCTCTGTGCTAACTTCGAATCAAATCCATTCAGCCCTTCTAGTGTGAAAGAGTAAAAAACGAAAAACAACGAAAAAACGTCATATTTTGTGAATATAATTACCATTTTTTTTCATTTGATTTCATTTGAGTATCCTGCTAACGCTCGGAATAGTCCGATTTATTACTTGAGCTATCTACGAGCGGTATATGTTAGATATTTTTCGAAAAGTCTGCCAACTGTCGATTTTTTACCCCTCTTATAGTAGCATATGCTATATGCTATACTGGATAGTCACCCATCAGTTTGATAGCAGTTTTGGTAGTCGCATTTACAAGGTCTAAGAAAATCTTAAGGGATAGTAGCAAGGCAGTCGAACCCAGTTCGACTCAGATGGCACCACCGGTATACCTATTTTAAACCTTATAACAGCAGTGTTCAGCGCTGCTGTGTCCTGATCCGAAGGGTCTGGTCTTCAAGGTGGTAGAGCTCCATATAGTTCGACTCCGGCGGCACCACCGCCACACCTATTTCTGCCTTATAGCGGCAGTGTTAAGCACTGCTGTGTTCTGGTCTGAAGGGTGTGGTCAGGGAGACAGACTTATCCGAGGCGTTCCATCTCAGTCCTCAGGGGTAGCAACGCATCTGTGGTCAACCCCAGGTATGACCGTGATCATATCTGAGGTTGATTACAAATGTCCATGGGCGGCAGTGGCAACTTACCATCAGGTGGACTGCAAGCTCGTTTGCTACTCACATGTTATAAAAAAAAAGCAAGACATACTTATTCAAGGCGTTACAATTTAGACCTCATGGATAACAACGCGTCTGTGGTCGACCGCAGGTAGGACTGCGATCATATCTGGGGTAGATCTCATGTGTTCATGAGCGGCAATGGCCACTTACCATCAGAAGGGCGGCATGTTCCTTTGCAAATACAGTAAAAAATAAGAATTAGCTTTTATTTCCTTACCTGATATAGGTCTGGTCCTTGTGTTTTCTAAGGATGTCGGTTTCAACGCGCTAAATCCAAACTGGAAGTCTATACTTATTGAAGCTTTTATGGTCGCTACTCCTACGTTGTCACTGGTGGCTTCTACTTTGTAAGTTCCCGCCTTTGGATCTGATAAGCTGATGACCTAGTAATAAGGTATTGGTACATATGGAGTATTATAATGAATTCTTCTATTATAATTTTTCTTTCTTTTACTTGCTATTATATTACTTTGCAATAAATTAATTGTGAATTTACCTTTGAATTTGTAGCGTTAAAAATATCCGTAGTGGGTGCTTCCTTTCCATGGGGGTCCGTTACTTTTAAACCGATATTTGAACCCTGTTCAGCTGTAGCCGCTACAGTAATATCCTTCATGTCCTTGTCTACTGCAACCTAAGAATTATGCATGATATATCACATGTATGTGAAAAGTAGGTAGATCATACTGGCTCTGGCCAGTGGCCGTCTACTTCTGAGTAGGCGGGATTCCGCATATTTGACGAAGATGTTTGTCTGTAACTGTGTCAACATCTTGACAATGTTCATTAATAAATATAAAATTAATCATTAATTAGCTGTTACTTATCGTGCTAAATGAAAACCTTTTAATACTTTTGTACTTGTACTTGTAATATATTATACTACACATCTTCATATCATCCAAAACATAACTAAAAGTCAGTCTGACCCACCGCTATAGATGTATCAACCATATCAACATTTTTTTTGATCGTACAAGCAATGAGCATGCAGGCTATCAGATAGTAAGTGGTTACTGCCGCCCATAGACATAGACGTGGCCATCTGTTACCAACTCCAAATAGAACAGGATCTACCCGAAGTCAATTGCCCAGTAGCAACTCCTAAGATCTAAGATGGTTCGTATTTAAGACAACCGGCATCTATATACTTGAAATGAAGGGTAAGAACAGTTTGACGTCAGAAATAGATGTGATATTGGTAGTACTTGATCTAATCGTAATGGTTCTACTTTTTTTTAACCACACCCAGTAGGAAAATAACTTTATACATACATCGATTGTGTTGAGTCCTGGTTTTAGCGGCGTAATAGACAATATTGTTTTTGGACTTTCGATAGAACGTATTATGTAGCTTATTATCTGAAAAATAATGAAACAGATATCTATATTTTGGATAACAAGTATACAAACCTATTATTTAGTTTTAAATGCGAATGCACTGCACATATTAACGCAAGCGAAGCCGCGGGCTAAAACTGGTAGATTAAAATATTTTTTAGTAGTTGCGAGACCAAGAGGACGTGAAGTGCTGAGGGCATTAAGGCTGATGGCGTAGACCGAAATAAATCTAGTAGAAAAAATATAGAAACACCTTTTGTCTCTATTTCTTTCTATGAAATATATATTTCAGTTCAATCCAACCCCCAATTCATACCATTTCGTACATCCATAAGCAGAAATGTTGGTATTTTTTAAAGTAAAAAAACATATATTTACCCCTTTGATATCGTGCTTAAATAGATGAAAGACTTCACCGGATGTCGCCTTAGCTAACGTGTTATATGCAACATAATCTGGTGATGAGATGGAACCACAATTTCCGGTCAAAAGAAAATTTACCTGTAATTATAAATGTGTTTTAGTGCCTTTATAAATACATAATTAAAATCCGTCAAGCCGTTTGGGTTTTAGGGCGTGCTAAGGAAGTGGACATAGGTACGTAAAAACTTACATAGGTAGTACCTATGTAAGTTTGTACGTACCTATGTCCATTATTGTACCTATTAGGTACGTAACCCTCCTTCTGACGAAATAGGGTAAAAATTTAAAGTTTACTGCTCGAACTGATTACCTGAATAGATTTATTCTGGGCCAAAGATATGACGTCGTTTAACATATGGTAGTCTCTCGCGCCTGCGTCGGTGAAGGCATATATGTATGAATTGGGTTTACACTCTTCTATCGCAAGTTTTACTCCTGCCATAGCGAGCTCTGGACAGGTTCGTCCGCCAGTGAGAAATATTTCTCTCAGTTTTGATAAGAAAATGTTCTTGTCCATAGTTTTAGTTCTTAATTTTATGGCTGAAATTACAAACAAAACATATTTTCTCAGTCTTTACAAAAGTGTTCCAAGAACCTGGTTCCTACATCACCTTTCCTCCATCGCACCATTCGCTGAAGGACGAAATTACAATCCCATCAATAGGAGTCGAAGCGGTTCGCCATAGTTCGATTTGCGCGATCTTTTCTGCCTCGAACGTGCAAGATGTGGAATAAACTTTCTCCTGAGGTATTCCCGGAGCGCTATGACATGGAGTTCTTCGAGAGAGGTGAAAAAAGAACTTTCCTACCTTGTACTCTTGTGGTGTTGCAAATGTCCACAGGCGACAATGACTTTTCATCAGATGGCTCGCCTTTTCGTTAGGTTAACTATATAAAATGGCGTAACTACCTGTTGTGTGTGACTTCTTTGGCGCGGCCTATAATTCCAGTGGTGACTAGATTACTATAATTCCAGTGGTGACTAGACACCAGTCGTCACACTATCGCATATTCTTCGACTAAGTGCGACAAACCAGCCTGATGGTACTTACTTACTGATTTGGTAGGTAACTTAGGTAAGTAATTTATGAATATCAAATTGTTAGGAAATATCCCGGTTTAACTTGACGACATAAACATCATTCAAGTGTAAATCTACATTATTCATAATGCATAAGATACTATAGTTACAATTGTAATACCAAAAAACTACTTTCTAACCACTGTGATATTACATACCATCTCTCTATGTTTCTTACACAATTTTCACCAAATTTTCTGTTATCATTTATAACATTTCCTTTAAACTTACTTATTACAGATCCCACTTTATTTATTTGAGTTACAGATATGTAATAATTACATCTTATAATACTCACGTTGAGCAATCTCAATGTCATTAAAAGTGACAAGTACAAAATTTTCGACTTCAGATTTGTTAGACATCATTACAGAATTGAAGATTAGCTCTGTATTTTCTTTAACTTGGACAATTTCGTCATTCATGGACCAAGTATCGTCGATGACAAACGCTATATTTATTTTCGTATCTGAATATCCCATAACTCCTGGAGCAAACCCGAACATAAATAACAATAAAGTTCCACATATTCTTGAGTTCATATTCGTAGCTGAATATTAATTAACGAAATTAGCGCGACCGGCGTGCGCCTACATTGATTGTTGTAAATGAACTAATTATACTGTATTTCCCTGTCGCATTTATAAATTTTTGTTACTATTATAAATACATAATCACAAATTGAATGTATATAAAACAAATGTATAGTGAAGTATGTTTGACTTTTAAAATAACTAGCTGGTAAAGAAGTAGAAAGGCGAACTTATTTAAACGTAAGGGATATATCCCGCTCCCGCAACAGCATCCGCATGCGCGTGGAGCGCGCGCTAATGCATTTAAAAAATGAAAGTAGCCTATGTTACGCCTTAGACCTTCAACTATCTTCCAGTGAAAGTCTCAAAATCGATCCAGCCATTTTGAAGATTACCTTAGCCAAACAGACAGACAGATTTTCATATATATTCAGTAAAAAAAATATTTTGAAATTACAACAACACAAACAAACACATTAAATCAACCAAAGCGCTTGAACTTAAATAGGACGTGCATATTATATCATCTTATTTACGTTACACTTTCTATTATACCACTTCTATTGGGACCTTAGAATTATTGAACCTAGGTACATGGAGAAATGGAACCAGCCTAAACATATCCATCGAAAAACAGTAAGTGAGGCTACCTATCCTAAGGGCCTGCCTAAAGCACTCTTACTTTTTACCGCCAAAACGCCACACAGGCTTGACCGGGGGCATTTCCTAGTGTTGATTCCCTGACACGAGTAATGCCACATATCAGAGGTCACTCAAGAGGATCATTATGCTTAATCTAGTGCGATCACTCATTGGCCGTGAGTGTAAAAATATTACAATATCAGCAATTAATTTAACGTCATAGTGATAACGAGATTAAAACAAAATGTTTTAAGTACTCATTATTAGATAAAAACATTGTCAAATGGTTTGATAACTTTATAGTTAAACTAACTGATCCCTGCGGTTTCATCCGCATTTAAAAAGTAATACATATTTAAACTCAACTGAAATCCCGCTCATCCACGCGGTGGCCACATGCGCGTGGCTCGCGCATTGTGGTAAGGAAAATAAAGGTAAATGACTAGACTTCACTACAAGAACTATTATTAACGCCCATGTGAATTTATGAAGTTAGGGCTTGTAGAGTTAGGGTGTGTTAAATAGCATATTGGCTTCTACATGAGATCTGATAACTTTTTGATAGTGCGGGTCATGTTATGGTCTCGGTAACATTGGCTTCTATTTTTACATTTATGTTTTTGATGAGATATATTTTTCTGAAAATATAAACGGTTATCAAAAAGAAGTTTTACTGTATACAAAATAGTTTGTATATAATATCGCTCGATATAATATGTTCGATTTGGAAATGAAATAAAACAAATAAATTAAATATCATTTAGGTACTTTATTCTAGTAAATGCAGATACATTCATAGCTTTGACTTGTTTTTTCCTAACTGTAAGTTTTGCTTGCCTTAAATTCCTTAAAACTACCGCGATAAGACTCGTTTAATTGGTACACGTGCACTTAATAAGCAAATGTATAATAGATCGTTATCAAAACTACATTAAAGTTACAAACATTCTTATTCTTACAAACACGTTCATATTATTATGAATACTTTTATTTTAATAATAAAGATTCTTTTATTCTAAGTTCAGCATGGTTATCCAAAATCATATCAAGGTTTTAGATTTCAACAAAGTGTATTTCATGTTATTTGGGATAATTTTAACGGAGACTTTCTTAATAAACTCCCAAACATTGCAGCAAAATGTATAGCCACGTTCCACGTCGCGCCACTCTGTGTTCGCCATCCAGTCTGTACGGTCGCATACGTCATCACAGAAGACGTAGCTACTCGCATCAGATGATGTTAAATTTGGTACGTTTACTGTGATGATCGCGATTGCTTCACGTACGGTACTTATTTCTACCACCTGCAATATTAATGGTAATTTAGAGCCTCACAATATCGATTAAAATGGTAATATTATCCTAACTAATTAATACTTGATTGTTTTTTAATGCTCAGTAACTTCTACAACAACGCAAAAACTTCTGAAAGGATTTAGATTGATTCACATTTGATTAAAATGTATAATACCTTTTACCATGGTAAACTTTACCCAAGCGGGCGCAGCCGCGCTAAAAATTATATTCTCATCGTTTTACTTAAATGAATGAATGTGACGATAATTATTTGGTAATAAATTTCTTGATATTTTACCTTCCATAAATACATTGGTACGTTAATATATATGCCAGTACTGTCATAAAGCCACCATTCTCTTTGGTTTTTATATGGACCAGTATAAACTTGTAATTCATGTTTAACCGACTTTGCGACATCTCGAACTCTTCTTTCTACCTCATTCCAATTCTAAAAAAAAAACAAATTATATCACTACAAATTATATCACTACAAAGAAAGTCGCTTTCCGCTGTCGGTCCCTATGTATGCTTAGATCTTAAACACTATGTAACGGATTTTGATGCGTTTTGCTTTTATTGATAGAGTGTTTCAAGAAGAAGGTTTATATGATATTTACCGCGTGGGAAGCCGCAGGAAAAAACTAGTTATATATAATTTCTTAAATAAAGGATAATAAATACTTACATGATTTTTTCCACAGAAATTCCATTGAGGTACAGCGTTTAGGTTAAAATAAGTGGATTTCTGTACACCTGGTAATACATCAAGCGGACTAACTAACTGTCGTCCCATAAAACAACAACCCGCGCCTGCTCTATGGAATTGCTTGCTACAATTGTACATATCATCGTAATCATAAGGCGTATAGTTATTACGGAAGGAAGTTTTTTTATTGATTTCAATATTAGACGCATATCGGTTTAATGAATGCTTGACAAAAATTTGCTTTTTACTCCTTGTGTTGTAACAAACTTCGTAAATTCCAGAAAAAGATCTTTGGGTCTGGTAGCCAACTTTAATTAGCTTGCTACCAGGCTGTGATGAACATTCATCGCTTAACGAAACGTCTTCACTCGTACTTGGCGGCACTTCTGCAGAACATTTTAAGTCTTCATAAGAATGACGCTCAATCTTGTTGTGTCGTTTTTGTTTTCTGACAATGAATTGCTTCCCAAAACAACCGACTGGTATATTTACATTCGGACACACAAATAGAATATGTTCACGTGGAGGAACAATCATCACGCCTTTTTCATTTTCAAACTCTGCTACTTTACCGTTAGGCAATTTTATCAAAGGATGGTATCTATGTAAATCTTCAACATTATAGTTTATCTCACAACCTGAAACAAATTCATTTGAGTTACAGTAAAACAATTTGTTTATAGAAATTGAAAATGAAAAAGTTACTCATCAACGTCATCAACATCAATCATTTATGACTCATCATCATCATCAATTAGGTATGTACCATATCGTTGGCGACACTTAATATCTGAATTCTTTTTAAAATATTTAATACGTTTTAACTGATTCCAAAAGAATGACAGAAGTGCCTATTTTATTGAGATACTTAATGACATACTTACAGTATTATGAAGAATTCTATAAATATATTATATTATATTATAATTTAGATCTATTCATGTCAAATTATGTAACGATTTCGATTGTGGATAAATAGATATTCGGTATATTGAAAGATAGATTTTTGTTACTGCAAGAAAATACTTAGTATTTAATACTTTATTTATTTTCAAGTAAAAGCCTTACCAGTTTTTTTGATAACATAAGTTCGACTAATGGTGCCGAAAGAATTCGTTGCTTCACATCTCTTAAAACCCAAATCACTTTCATACATCTTCATAGGAAGAAAGCTATTAGTCTCAGACAATTCAGTTTCATTGTGCCACCATGTCATCTGAAAAAATATGTATTTATTTTTAAAGGTGGTAGAACTGTTCGTGTTTTGCTTCGGAGACACTACCGCCAGACCCATTTCTGCGGTAATAAAATCACTGATAAGCACCCATGTGTTTTAGTTTGACCAGTGTAAGAGTGACAAAAATCACTGATAAGCACCTATGTGTTCTAGTTTGACCAGTGTGGATACTTTAACGAGGCCTTCCAATTTAGACCTCAGGGGTAACTACGCATTTATGGCCAACATCTGATACGACTCATATGTCGAGTCAGGCGCCGAACACATCGAGCAAAGCCAAGAATTGTAACGTCAGTGAATTGCCTCTCTGGAAATCAATTTCAAAAAAAGAAATGACAAAATACCTTGGGTTTCGGATTTCCTGTTGCAAAACATTCAAGTGTATATTTTCTTCCGTAGTTGAAAGGTACTACAATTTCGTTTTCATTGGTATTGTTATTTAAGAAGCGAGGCTTTCTACCGACTTCGACCTTTACATGAGCTGACCTGATACCTAGTGGTGAGCTGACTCGACAGCTGTATACACCAGCATCTGATTCTTGAAAATTAGACAATACAAGTTCAGTATTTCCTATAAAATTTCCATCCTGAAATGTTTTAACAAGAAACGTTTAGTAAGATAGAACGAGCGTGTATTGGTACGAGGTACCACAGTCACATCTCTTTATAGTGCAAGTCAGTGTTTGTTTTCCAGCTCAGTTTCACATAGGGTGACCATCTGTATATCAATGACAAAATTGTTGTTATTACCTAGGAGGAAATAGCAACAATTTTGCCCAGGAGGCAATAGCAAAAATTTTGTCATTGATATCAGATAGAATTCCTATTCTATATGAAGTTATCTGGTTATTGTCACCCGTGAACACCTGTAAATGTCCACGGGTGGCAAGAACCACTTACATCCGTCGAGCTGCATTCTCGTTTGCAACTTTAATGGTTTAATAATAGCAAAATATATGTAGCTGATCGCCACAGTTTCACCCGCGTTAAAAATGTCGCAAGGTGTACATATTTAAACATATATGATACCCGGCTCTTCTGCAATGGCGGACATGGAGCGCGCGCTAATGCTTTTTTCCTAAAATTAAAGAAGTCTAAGTTACGCCTTAGACCTTAAGCTATGTTTCAGTGAAAGTCCCGTCAAGGAAGCTTCAGCCGTATTGAATATTACCTCAGCCAAAGAGACAGGCAGACAGACAAACCAAAAAATATAGCGCATTTTTGTTAAAGATATCATCGTCGTATATATTCATCATCATCAAAATCAGACACTTCAATTTTGTTTATTTGTATAAATGTTTGTATATAAAAAACATTGAAATAAACACTCCACGGCAAAAACCAACCTTGTACCAACGTATCCTGTCTGTTTCTATACGAGGTATGTTACAGTCAACGTTCTGAGATGTTTTCTCCTCCACGTAAAGCGTATCCATAGGCTCGTCTACCTTTGGGTATTCTGCAAAACAAGTCTTATATAATAATAGTGTAATAAGTTTGAAAGTAAAAATGTACGTATCTTCAATTCAAAAAATCCTATGTCGGTCCAATTAAAACATACCCTTTACATCGACTTCATAAGTAATAAACGCCTTGTCAAAACCATTGTCGGCTTTACAAGTATAAAATCCTGTATCATTTTTTTGTATTCCGTTTAGAGTAACCTGCCGGCCTGTCCATCTGAAATACAAAAAAAAAACAAATATAATATTAAATAAATTATTATTGAAACAAAAAACCGACGACTTAAACTGAACAATCTGATCCTCGCGGATTCACCCGCGTTAAAAAAAGTAAAACGAATATACAACAAGGAAATTGACATAGGCAAACAAATGTAATTTTTGCTTATTTTGACACCCGACGTTGTAGTCTTGAAAATTAGTTAAGATCTAATTAAAAGGTAGATAGGTGCTTGCAAATTGATAGAAATGTACGCTTCGACCGGGGAGGTACCACTGTCATGCCTATTTCTATCGTGACAACGCTCATGCGTTTTGTTGGAATGTCCATTACGGCTGATTTGAAGTCGAAGAGACCATTTTAATTCACAGGAATCATAAAGCAACTGCGATTGAAACATACTTAATCGTGGCGACCCAAGCTAGTCCTCAGGGGTAGCAACGCGGCTGTGGCCGAACTCAGGACCGTGATCTTTTTTAAAGTTGATGACAGATGTATATGAGTGGCAGTGGCTTACCATCAGTTGGGCTGCATGCTCGTTTGCTACTTCCATCGTATAAAAAATAATAATAAATAGTGACATACGGTAAAATCCTGGGTGATAAAACTGGTTGATAGCTGAAGAATGTCCAGGTTATAGTGGGCGTTGGGTATCCGCTGGCTTCACACAAAAGCTCCACATCACGACCAGGTTCTAAATCATGCCCAATATATTTAGGAGGCACTATTTTTACTGGACCTATAATGTAATAAAATAATAAGCACATTTTCCAGAGGATGCCTAATATTACCTAATGTGGTAAGGGAGACAATACTGTTCCAAGGCGTTTCAACTTGTCCTCATACAGCAACACAATACTTATTCTACCTCAGGTAGGATTCTTAGGTATATGGGTACGATCTATGATCACAGATGGCCAACAGACAGGAGTGGTCCACCTGATCGCCACCTATGATCAGGTATCAAGTTCGTTTGCTACTTTTATAATATATATGTCAGGTATAGCAGAAATTCAAACCACTATGATAAACTACTACTCCACTATGATAAAAGGTAGTGTTTGATTTTTATGGACAAAAACATACATATTGAGATTTTTTATTTTGTATAAAAATAATTTCATTTAAATTACCATATATGTCAAGCGTGACCGTATTGGCTTCATTGCCTATGTCATTTCTTGCTTCGCACGTGTAACTCCCTTTATCTTCCACACTGGCTACAAACCTAGAAATAATTTATTTTACTACCTACACTATATATAATAGCTACATATTATAACTATTTGTATAATTTAGCACAATGTACTGTATAGTTATAGAAAGTATTGTAGTTATAGAAAGTATTGCAGGGGGAGCTCTCAGACAGGAATCCTCATTTTGCTTACCTAAAGCAATTTCTAATTAATTTGCAATATTTAAAATGGAAGATTTGAGATACGTTTATTTGCACTGGACTTTATTATGAATATTAAGTCAGACACGAACCTTAATGTATAGTCTCTAAAAATGTAGTATTTTGTATTAGTTTTAATTTGAGTACCATCTTTAATCCATCTTACTTCTGGTGGCGGGTTACCAGTTACTTTGCATTCTAGTGTTACTTGATCACCAATCTTTACTGGATTAGGTTGATGGACGACAACAGTTGGTGGAACTGGAAAATACGTATAATTAACCATATTAAAAAGAGGCCTTTTAAAACTATACAACATAGACAACATAGACTCACAACAAGAATCCAATGTTTATCTCTTTATTCAATAGGCTATACCTATCTTGGCCTAACATAGTAGATGTTTGCTATGATACTCACGAAACCAATTTCAATTCCACCTATTCCAATCCGATACGTGAAAGATGACGTTTCTGATTCATAAAATTAGCAGTAAATAACGCGTGGATTGGCCATAAATGGCATCGTTACAATTTCCTCACATTCTGTTATAGGTATGATAAAATTTCTTAATAAACGTTCAAAAGTTTACATGAAAAATTTACTTAGCTTGTACTCACTTTTGACGACCAATTCAATTTTATGAGAATCGTATCCAGCTATATTTTCTGCTTTACATTTGTAAACTCCAGCATTATCTGAATTGACTGGATCTATAATGATGTTCTCCTCGGTAGTCGGTAAGGTTACAAATTCACTCGCATGGCTTCTCTTGAATTCCCAGGAAACTGGTGGATTCGGGAATCCTTTTATGATTCTACGGATAAAAAATATAAATTATGGGATTTCGGGTCATAACTTAAAAATAACTAAAATAAAATTCCCATGCATGGAAGAGGCCTTTTTTTTCTTAACGAGGGGGAAACCTTCAAAAGGTACCCGACGCCTTGGGAGCGTAGCCGGATTTTTACCGTACTAAAACCTCCCCGGTGGCCATCCTTAACGCTATGTGGAGGACTCCGGGAACTCAAGTACCATCACTGAAGTCCTCCATGCGCGATGCCACTTTCGGGCTCTGCCCCAGTGAGCTTTTGCTCAACCAACACCTGAAGACTGGTGCTTACGACGACACGCGACCACACATATCGCCGTCCTTCCCGGAGTGGCTGGACGGACGGTTCGAGCTCCCAGTCTAGCCGCCCGCAACCCCGAAACGTCCCTTTTAATCGCCTCTTACGATAGGAAGGGGTTACCGTAGTCCTATTCTGGTTCCGGTAATACAGGGACATGGCATGGAAGAGGCTTGGACCTGTCTTCGCCTAACTCATGCAATGCGAATTTCATTGGAGTTCTTAAGAAAAAATACAAAATATATAGGTACCTGCATGATATTTTAGCCTTCGTTCCCTCTATAACAGATTTAGTAGACTCCGATTTATCAATTTTGGGTACAACTGGAATATGAAATGATATTATATGAATATCATATAACCACAGTGGGTTCTGTAAATAATTTGGTAGCGAAACATAGTACTTAAACTATAATCTTTTGGGAATGTAGCTTGAGTAGGAGACAAATACCAATACTCACTTCTCACAACCAGTTCAGTTTCATGAGAATCGTATCCAGCAATATTTTCTGCTTTACATTTGTAAACTCCAGCATTATCTGAATTGACTGGATCT
>DWPV01002095.1:0-18160 GCA_018251915.1 Urbanus proteus proteus
CCCCCTATGTAATTTTTTTTTCGATATCTTCAATGTACAGACATCGACCTGTTACAATTTTATTATAAGTAGAGATTCGGTTGTGTGGTGTAGTTCTAGCGTTGTAGTCGGCTTTAAATTATACTTCCTCTCTTCTCATAGATATCACAGCACCTTTAGGTATCTAGTATCGCACAGAGGAAATACAGATATGAGGCGTCCTAAATTAGTCCCCAGAGACAATAACCTTAACGAGACATTTGTTATCGAGCTCATGTAACACTCGTGTCACGTACTCGTGTGTGGTAGATAACTGATGTCTGCAGACACTAATCACCTGATATGAAGTGTGTTACCCTTCGTGCTTAGACTCCGTTGGCACCAGCGCCACAGCTATTTGTGCCTAATAATGACAGTGGTAAACTCTGTTGTGTTCTGATTTGTAATTATAAGTTTTTGCCCTGATCCCCGTGGTTTTACTCACGTTAAAAAAGTAAAAAGGAATATATCTAAACATAGGCGCTACCCGGCTCCCCGCGACGGCGGCCGCACGCGCGTTACTCGTGCGTTTTAGCTTTTTCCAAAATTAAAGTATCCTAGCCTTAATGTTCAGCTATCTTCCAGTGAAATCGGCCTACTCGTTTAGAAGATTACCACAGCGAAACAGACAGACAAACAAATTAAAAAAAAAACAAAATTACGAGTAATTTCAGTTTTGTTATAGATATCGTGTATACTTTCATAAGCATTGAGTAAAAAATTGATACTTTGAAATCACAAAGAGACACTTCAATTTTATTTATTTGTATAAATCTCTTTAGTAACCGTCGTGGTTATAAGAGAATACTAATACGTATAATTTTATCTTATGAAAAAAAACCTTTTACTGTCTTCATTACATCAAATAATGCTCGGTCAGTACCCTTTACCTTCACAGTCGTAACGTAGATCTAACTATGCTATAGCATCTAACAAAGAAGAACCACTCTCCCCGTGGTCGTAAGATGGGAGGAGGGAACTTAAGGGCTTAGGGAACGTTGAACGAAGAACTAGTTTGTCGTCGACTGTCTTTTTAAGGTTCTGTGAAACCTTTATGAGATTTTTCTAAGATACGTCAGGCTCTCTTACAATATAATTATGTAGTATTTTCAAATTTTATTCCACTTTCATGAATTACAAGAATATATATTTATGGCTTTTAAAAGTTTTGCTGTAAAATATACTTAAATATTAGAAGTATATTAGTACTTCAGTTTTAGAATACTTATAATTTTGTAATGCATTGTACGGTTGTATTGCAAATTATTAGGAAAACGATACTTTGCAAAAACGTTTATTTATTTATTTTTACATAGGTATCGCATGATCCTTGCACAAATCATGACTTCAATGAAAAAAATCGATTCATTTGCGTCTATATTGCAATAATAATGCGTTCATAATGCACAAAAATTATAAAGTCGTGCATTTTGGCGAGCAATCATGTTCCATCTGGCAATTAATAAGGTTTTCATACCATAAATACTAGTAAAACTGACAAAACCAATATCAGCGTGGCGGCAGTCGCAGACTCTAATCATATGAATTACGAGCGAAACTTATGAATGCAAATAACTGTTAGTTCCTGTTCAAATATAAAGCTCATATCGCTCCGCCGCGGGGCCCGCGTTGTGAATCTTTCTCTCTGACACTTGTTTGCAAGTCCGAGGCAATCTCTGTGTGGTGTCAATGCTGCCACAGACCTGTTGTTGGGTAGAAAAATCATATCATATTGGATAGAATATCATATCATATTGGATAGAAATATCATAGATATACCGCGTTACTAGTGAGGTATATGTACATCTCGAGCAAGCTGTCGAGTCGATAAAAATGGTAAACATATAGCTTTATCGATATGAAGGTACGATACTACAAAAAATGTTGTAAGAATTAAAGAACTTACTATTAACTTAACTTTACTATACTACTAAATAACATTTTATGATACCGATGAAGAATATGATTTCATCTACGTAATTTTAATTTCATACTTTACGGATTTTACTAGTATTGTTTAGATATAATGCCTGAGTCGCTTTTACGTTTTTATCATACGTTTACAGATAATAAATAAAATAATTTGATATTACTTACGATGTAATTCTGTATA
Organism: Urbanus proteus proteus; assembly: GCA_018251915.1. NCBI lineage: Eukaryota > Metazoa > Arthropoda > Insecta > Lepidoptera > Hesperiidae > Urbanus > Urbanus proteus. The sequence continues at coordinate 2,132 of DWPV01002095.1, forward strand.
TTTACATTCTACGGTCATCTTATTGATAGTACTAAAAGTGAAACTGATTTTGCGTTTTATCCAAAAGTCTACTTTAAATGTATTCACGACAATAAAATTAAATGTTTCTAGACATGGCCATATGCAATAAAGACCTACCAATATTACAGTAGGTATACTGAACTAATGCTCTCTGAAACGGCATTATCCTATTATTCACTGTTATGGCGGAAAAACTCGACATACTGGCTTTGTATAAAAATATTCCATTTTTATTTAACTTAAATTTAAGAACTTAAATCGTTTTCAGTAGTTTGCCTGCACACTCAACTGCAGTCTGTCTGTTGCAGCGAAGTTATTAGCAGAAAATCGCATTTTGCCGATTCTCGCAACTTATTGAACTCGGCGAAGCGAGTCGTCTGCGGACTCGAAAGTATTGTCTCTCTGACTGTTTCAAAAGATGTAGTTGTTTGTTAAAGTTATTCTTTACAATACCCACGGATATGGGTACATTTGAACTTGGTAAGCTAGTTGCAATCGTTTTATAGAAAGAAGTCCATATTAAATTCTTATTAAGATGTCAAGACAAAGTTTCCTAGATAAAACTTGTCTACTGTTGCGTTCATGTCTGTTATATCAGGTTCAATACGATGTTTATACCACAACACAACAACACTGAAAGTACTGCTAAAGTATACTATACCGTCCGTATACGTTTTTTTTTAAATTATTTTTGTATAATAATACTTAACGATAAGGCAGACGGGCTACCTGATGGTAAGTGGTAGTAAAATGTGTGCTTCTTTCTTCTATCAGTCTTTTGAAAGCTACGGATGTACACAGACCTTCATTAATTGGCTCTACTGCTGTGTCTTCTGAATCCAGCGGTATCTCCCCTTTTTCTTCCTGTCCTCGGTCCGCCCGTACGAGATCAGTCAACTAGTAAACCACCATCGTGAACAAGTACAGCTTACACACTCACTAGAATATTCCGGAATAAACGGTGAAAATTAAATGTGAACCAAAAAATTGTGAAGCGGAAAAATAATTTGCGGTATTCGTGAAAGTATTTAATTGCCGGTCAAGTTGCCGCTCGTACGAATGTAGTTGAACTTTTTAAATTAAACTAGAATTTAAATTTAATTCGTCGCATGGCGTGCAGCATGCGTGCGTGCTCCTGTTGCATGTTGCACAACTTGGCCGTTTTTACACCAAATTGGATAATTGTGCAAGTTTCAACCTTGCGTTTTAAAGGCAAGCTTCTTACGATTTTGTAGTCGTTTCCTTATTTAAGCTGTTGGTGAAAATTTATGAAAATTAGTGAAAATTACAGCCTGTGTGAAGAAATAATTGAGTATTAATAATTCAAACATAGGTTAAATAATTGTGATTGACTTTTGATTAGCATGGACTTAGGTTTTTTTTTAATTCACAGTACAAATAATATTAAAAAACAGTTAATACAGTAGATACAGTAGGTACGGTATGATGGTAAAATCCTAATTCCTTTCCTACATAAAGACAATAAATCTTTACAAAATATCTTCAAATATAACTTCACTTCAACCATACTTGTAAGCTTCTTAGTTACGAATGGTACACTGAATAAATCAAATTTATCGAGGCTGACCGCAATATATCACCTAGACCTAGACTGGAATGGTTTTTGGAATATGATCATTTTATGTATTTCTCTGCATAACATATATCGAGGCTGACCGCAATATATCACCTAGACCTATTCTAGAGTGGTTTTTGGAATATGATCATTCTATTTATTTCTCTGCATAACAAAAATAGTATTATAGTGTTTAAGATGTAAACCAACGTCATCTTCATAAAGATAGCAGAGTGAGTCGTATTACCTATATCAATATACCTAAATTCAGAGCAAAATAATATTAAAAATCAACATACATATGATATATTTAGACGTAGAAAGTATTGACTCGAGCAACTCCCAAAATCTAATATTTTGAGGGTCCGCCGTGACGCAACCCGCGGGGTCTACGGCTATATCATGCTCCAGCGCTTTCCACCTGACCAATATCTACTCCATGTTACCCAATATTATTTCCGAATCTTGGACATCTCATTTCAATTAAATACATTTATTATTTTTCTTCATACATTATAATCTTCATACATTTGTAAGGCGTATTTTAATTTAACCTACCGTGAGGCTGGAACACCATTTTACTATTTCATATAGAGGAAATCAGTTTCAATAAAATTTCGTCAAAAACTTGAATCTTTTTTGCTTCGACTCCGATTTCGAACGAACTTCTTTTGGCATATCACACAAAAATATTTACTGTATTGTTTTGTATTTTCTCTGTATAGTGTTTAAATCTCTTTTTTTACTTGGCATATAATTTTAGAACAGCCTGTATATTATTGCTTACACTATACAGGCTGTCACATAATGTAAAATGATTAAATAACAGAATATTCACTAGCTCCCAGACCACCAAGCTAACTACCATATAGGATACTAGATAAGAAATATTGACTGTCAATAGTACTCCTTACAAACGGAGTGCTTCCCGGGGACCTTTGGAACGGCCCGCGGGGACGACCGGCAATATCACGGTCCGGCGCCTCCGCTGCGGTCAATATTTGCCCGCTCCACCCAATACTTCCAGTCTAGATCTGGTTTTTGTGACAGAAAATGTTCTGCCTTTGTACATGACTAATATACGTACTTGCATATTACTAGTTTCGTGGCTTTTTAAAATAGGTACTTAAGTAGCAAAACACAATGCACCTGACGATAAGTGGCAATAACCGCCATGGACATCTGTAATTAACTCCACATTAGATTAGAGTCTTATCTTAGGTTTATAGATTGGAACACTTTATAGATTGTAATGTAGACTTTGATTACTGAAGCAGTGTGATGGAGTATGCTTATGCTATCTAATGTTGAGAAGAGATCACAATTACTTCTGGGCTCTAAGAAGATAATTATGTCCATTACTACGAAATAAAAATATTTGCCTCAAATATTTAAAAACTACGTTACGCTAACTTTTTGTGCGTTTAAGTTTTGTTTACATTTACAGATACAGACAAAATGATAACATATTGTTCTGTATGCATATGTATAAATAAGGGTGCGACGTAAAATTGCCCTTGCTATAAAAGCAACCTTACTGTTACAGTTTTATTTCATAATCTGGTTCAAAAACGGAGTATAATGACAAATCCTTCGTAAGGTTTACCCAACTATTACACGGACGATCGCGCCTCCCCACGAAAATGTATGAAAAAGGGTTAAGTGTGAAGTTAATTACATAACAGAAGGGAAACGGAGGGTTCTGTAATTAGCTCGGTTAATCATCCTAGTGGGACAGGAACAGCGTTATATAAAAATGGCCGAGAGTGAAAGAGATGGGTGACCTTGAGGTAAATTTAGCGGGTGTTTTTGGGATAAATTGTGATATTGTTGGTCAAATGCCACCCCGTCATGAATTGCAATGGATGATTCAGCAGCCGAGTAATGTTTTATGTATGTGGGCTTCGTTTTATGTTCTGCACAGTTTTTAGAATTGCTGGATTTTGTCAAAGGTTTCACTTATCCTTGATATGAGTTAATTTTTTATGAAAAACGCATACAGTTCACCTGATGGTAAGTGATTACTGTCTATCATCTGTAGTCAAGATCAATAAACATTGGAGTCCTATATGAGTTCGATTGTCGATGCGTTGCAACTCTCGAGGATAAAGTTGACATCACATATAACTGTCACTACGTTTCGTTTTCAGAGGTGGTAGAACTCTATGTAGTTCGACTCCAATGGCACCACCGCCACATCTATTTCTGTCTTATAACAACAGTGTTAAGCGCTACTGTGCTCTGGTCTGAAGGGTTTGGTAAGGGAGACATACTTATCTAAAGCGTTCCATAGTTCTCATGGGTAGCAACACATCTATGGTCAATCTCAGATAGGACCTTGATCTTATCTGGGGTTTATTACAGATGTCCATGGACGGCAGTGGCCACTTACAATCAGATGGACTGCATGCTCATTTGCTACTTTGATGACATAAAAAAACCCTTCCAACTAAAGTGCAATAAGAATATTGAAGACGTAGCGTCTCTGGAGTAACCTTCAATATACTTAATTGTTTTGCTAAATATACGCCGATATAGTAATATGCAGTAAATAAACTTGTTGATAATAATGTATGCATAATATTGGAGGACCCTCGAGCAGAGTGCGCATTAATCAGATGGGGGCGAATTATGGCTAAAATTATTCAACCCTTAGTTAAGAGCGGTCATTTCCACTTCACGCAGAGGGCTGTCCGTGTAATGTATTGTTTTTATCTGCTTGTAAAGTTGGAATGAGGGATTATTTAGAAATGATTAGTGCCTAACCTGTTCATACACAACATTCATGATTTTGGTTTTCATAAAATAGACTAAGAAAATAGTAGAAATTATGACTACAGCTATTTTCAAAAAAACTAATTTCCAAAATCTATGAAGTTTACCAAGGTATTGGTCACGCCGACGCCGGTGAATTAGTGATTCGATCTTTAGGAGGGTACTCGTGGCCGATTGTGTGATTATAAGGAAATAGGTACCTATGGTAACATATATCTCCTGTGTGAGCTGATTCCTCTGACTTCGTACGCTTAAACTATATAATATGTATGTTATACGTATTAAGGCTTTTAGATAAGTTTCCCTTGGAGGTGAAATTGCAAAAAGTTATTTCTTAGTAGAGGTTAGAGAGGTTTCAATGAAGCTATTTTCTTTCGTAGTTCTAAATTTAATAGCTCTGCGATGTTAAGTCTGACGTGAGTATCCTATCGCAAATGTATAGATAGATAATAATCATAGTTACCTCATACAACGTGTCCTTGTAATCAACCCCATGTCTTGTCCCCTCCAGTGACGTCACAGCAGGGTAGTTACGACGGTTTGATGAGCTTCATCGAGCTACGGCACGGCTTCATCCACTGTCCTCTCGTCTTGTACTTCAAATAATACGAGTATATTGTTATTATAGAAGTAGCAGTAGGTATGTTTGGAAATAAAACATGTAACACGTTATTTGGAGAAAACCCACTTCATAGCATCAGGCATTATATTTTCGAATATTGAACTGTCAAAATTTTATGTTTTATCACAATCTACACAAGAATTACGACTCGTTCGAATCGCAAACAATACAAAACAATACGACTGGTGTGAATCAAAAACGGAATCATTACGAGTGGAAATTACATATGAATGTAGTCACACTTTTACTTAATACAACGTTACATACAAACATATAATTTTACCACTCAATCAATAATACAAATAAGACAACCTAGGCGCTGTAAATTGTATATTGTACTATCAATGGTAGTCTTTGTAGGCCGGTCAATACCAACTCAAAGACGTACTTAATTTCCATTCAATCAGTCCCATCCACTGGATGCCGTTACATCCCTATACCAAAGCCCCGAGTACAGTCTGTAGCAATTTTCACTCAATAAAACGCTCAAATTGAATCAGACGAACGCGCAGTCACTCCTCCTGCATAAGTGAGTTAGCCACCCTCCTCCACCTGGGGTGCATCTAATGCATCGGACCTTTCTAATTGTACTGGAGCGATTTGCCACCGTCTCTTGAGTCTGCCGAATAGAGCGTTATTAAATGTAATGGAATGGACCTATCTAGACTGGGACGTATGTCGTCATTATGTCATTGTTGCATTGAGATTTTTAGTTCATATTTCAAGACTAGATTCTCTACGTGTAACGTATGTAGTTTCGTAGTTCAAAAATTTCAAGAAAATACTACCAAATTTTTTATTACCCATTTTCGAATTTTCAATCCTTTTCGGTTCAAGCCATATTTATGTACTATGCGAGAATTAAATTATGTTATTATGTTACAGGATATAAACTATGAAAAGATTCGTAGAACAATAATCGTTAATGACAAAACTTTTGAAGAATAAGCAATTTATTTTTTGATGTCAATTTTGTAATTAAGAACTCATTCTGCGGTATAAATGTATACCCACTTCTGATAAATCTATATTATTACACATTAACAAACCAGAGCAATATTAAGATAAACATACGTTCACTCTTCTTCACAATCTAGCAGAAAATCACGCCTTCTTTTCCCATGTTCGACTTTATTGTTATTTGATGAGTAACCTAAAGCCCCGCCATCCATTTGTCGCCATAAAACCCAATTACTTTTAAATTATTTGCCGGTTAGGCTTTTAATAGGTTTGTAGTAAGACCCCGGCTGTAATACAATTGAGTCGTACAAACTACATCGTAAAACTAGTCGCGACCCTCGTCGACGCGGAGTCTATGGAACACCCATAAAGCGATTTACACCCCACGAAAACTCGTCTTCGAATTTATATTGCCCGTTTTAAACTTTCTCACGCAAACAATAAAGTTCATGGTTGGATTACAATCATTTCTTAGGTGCTCAAATGGTCATACTTCAAGAATGTTTATCGCCTTGTAATGTTGAATTTTGGATGTTAAAATTCCTTGTCAGTAATTTGAATATTTCGGGGACCATAAAGACGTCTACAATTTTACACACGTAGAGGGAGGTTGATATTTTCTTGGACAAAATCACTTTTTTACTTTTACTTGGTCAATAGCATTTTTTTTATTTCTTTTATATTTGCATATATTTTTTCTTTAACTAAACAGATTGATAGACCCAGAAGGCAGATCACGAAGCTAGAAACAGGCAAACTTTATGTTTATAATGAATAGCTAGCATAGTAGACGATGACGTTACGGGTGGCGTGGAGGGTTAGATATCTTAATTACATTTTAGTGTCTGCTTGTAGAGAGGATTGAAGTTTATTTACTTCAGCTTGGCACCTATTGGGTCGCGTTACTATAAATCATTGACCTAACACATACTCATACACCAATTACATATAGTGTGAACTTTTATTTGGTCTTTGTTTATACCATTTATTAACATATTATTTTTTTATTCTTTCAGTGTCACGTATCGGACAATGCTTATATAGGCATAAATATCATCTCACATCAACAAACTTAATATTATATTGTTAGTGCCCCTAATTGACACACCAAGTAAGATTATACTGATTTTAAGAAAATTTTGTATATTGTTCAAATCTTCACCATTATCACTATCACTATAATGGTATATGTAACAAATTCGCTTTCCGTTTCTGTCTCTATGGATATATGCTTAGATCTTCAAAACTACGCGACGGATTTTGATGCAGTTTTCTTTATTAGACTGAGCGATTCAAGAGAAAGAATTATATGTATAATAACATCCATTATATAGTACAGAAGCGTGCGCGGCCGCGGGCAAAAGATGGTATTCAATAAACCTTATTATACACAGTTCACACAATATTCCCATGTTAATAAAATAATTCTTCAAACTCAATTTGTTATTACCGAAGTTAGTTCTTTCCAAAGAGACTGCCGTATGAATTTTTAATAAGAGTTTGTAAATTTGTAATGAACTGAAACTAAGAAAAAGCGAATGAAAGTCAAATTCGAAATAAAACTTTCCTGTCTTGGACATTTTTTTAACCTATTTCCTGCACAAACTTAATGAAACAAATTTCCCCGTGGCAAATGAAATGTGAAAACGTAGGCGACTAAAGCAGAAACTTAGTTACTTAATAAGAGGCAGTGGATGGAAAGAGAAATAAAAAGCAATAGGGAATATCGTGGAGCGACGATCCGATATTATCGTGCGATATTATTCGTCCGATTCGATGCGCTCCGATTTTCGTCCGATACCGATTTCACACTTTTCACTCCGGTACGTTTCGAGCAATGTTATCCGTTGTTATGGCGATCGCTCGAGCGTACGCCTGTACTTCACATCTTGATGCCGTTTTAAATTTTAAATTCCCTCGCATACGGAACATATTTTTGCTTTTGAATATATTTCCCCGCATTTACATATGAAATTTTCAGAAATTGTGAATGTAATAGTTGAACCATTTTGCATGAGCTAACAAACTGAGTGAAATTTTGTGTACATTTTTAGAAATTGCGAAACGGTGATGCTGGCTTATGAAGTCCATCCGGTATGAAATTACTTGCCGCTGCAATTTCACACGTGATAATTTAAATTTTGGATATTTAATATTTTAAAAGTTGTACTGACACATTAGTAAAGTACTAATATGTGCCGCCGCATACACAAATTGCAACCGAAAACTAGGTATGATATTTAGTTCTATATTATATAGTTTTTTTAAAACATTTTACCATGCACGTCTATAAGATACCACAAAAGTTTTATCATAAACCAATTACAAAATTAAATGTACCAATTGCATATGAATATACAGATAGACGTCCTGAAATTTACATAGTCGGACATCAGGAGTCATATCAGTTGGAAGTTCAAAGATCGAGCTAGAAGTTAAGGCAGCCGGCTGCTTCGAAGTCTGCGGGTTGCCTGCATAGTTAGACTTCTTTTGTTTTCACTCCTACTTGTTTTGAATATTATTTGCATTTCAGATAATAGTACTTGTACAGAATAGCTTGCTGCACTTTGTAGTCAGTTTTAAAACTGTTTGTGTGGTAAGTGATAGTTGCCAGAAATTTTATTATTATATAATTTATCACTCTAGTAGAGAGCAATGGCACGAGTAAGGATATAAATAATTTTATTTGGTGGTAAATAGAAAAAAAAAGAAAAATATCCACATTCTACGTTTAATGTAGAGTTTTCGAGGATTGATTCGCGGATAGGGTATCCAATACATGAAATTTAATTTCGAGGTTTTTTTAATGCCTGGGTCTTTGTGTGTTTATTGTTGCTACTCATATGTTCGTGTTCATGGTACCCAAAACGATACGATAATATAAATTGGTATAAGTTCTATACCAAAATACCGATTCTGAAATTCGTCACAGACTTATACTATTACAATATCTTTGTGAACGGTACACAGAGCACAATGAATGCTCCATAAATTCTCAAACTGCAGCGGAAAATTCAGATATTCTCTAAAACTATTTGCATCTATCGCTGTAGGTGTATAGAGTTGGTTTAAGTATGTTCAATATGAGTTCAAAGTTATAACTAAAGGTGTAGTTCGATTATGTCGACAACCGCTACACTTATTTTAGCGTGAAGAAGTGTTTTTGTATCGGGGATAAGGTAAGGGTATGATTGACTCACTTCAAATGAGGTGACTAACAATCTTCAGGTAAAGTAGGTAATTGAGATTGCTTTAAGATCGAACCCACATATACTCAAATCGCATCGTATCGTTTCTTATAGAGCAGCCTATACGAAATTGCTTACAGGTCATTAGTGGCTACTTGCCATCAAGTTGTAGACTTGTTTGCTACTTCAGAGTAATAAAGAAATAGCATGCAACTTCAACCTTTCAAAAAATGTGAATGATATTCAAAGCGCAATAAAAGCTAAATAAAGTCTCAAACTGCAGCGTAAAATTCAGATATTCGAAACCATTTGAGTCTATCGACGGTGTCTATGGTTTTAAGTATGAATGGACGGTGACCACAGTTCGATAGAGTATGCAAGCGGAGTTAAATCGAATTACCAGCTGTTCGTGTTTGATGGAGACTCCGCCGGGGGTTGTGACGCCTGCGAACAAATACCTACTGCGCCAGAGGACCGTATTTTGCACTTCATTTAATGGAAATGATATTTATTTTTAAACCCTAGACTACATTAAAGGTAGGATTCTAGCATAAATGTTCTTTTCATAAAATGAACTGCAATAATAAGATTTAACAGGACAGAAAGTTGTGTCAATCGCATTTTATTGTGGTTTCATAAACGTTACTCTGTGAGACATTTGATATTTTGCAAGATATATGTTAAGCGGAATTTTAAAGCAACTATTATTATCGACCGAAGTTAAATTGATGTGTGTAGGTTTTTTACTGCCGTGTTCACCGACAAATAGTGGCGGTTGTGATCCAAGATAATCATATTTTATATTCAAAGCACCTCTGCTGCACCCCTAAATATTTTCCGTAACCATTGTTGGGGTAAAAATAGTCTGACTCCCTTAATAAAGTCATTTATTTTTCGTGAAAACTACCTATATGTTTTCACGAAAAATAAATGACTTCGCAATCGAAGTAACTTCTATATTTAGGTATGTTTCTACGGGGTACAAAATATACTAATCCGAGGCGTTCTCCGAATCTAATTTTGTTAGGGATAATCACTTACTAATGACGCATTTATTGCTCAGGTGGGATTGTAATTATAATACATTTCCTTATATGAAGTCTCAATTGAACATAACTAGAATCCGTTTCAATCAGAACGGAATTACGGAGATAATATGTGTTTGTGGAAGTGTTTGGCAAAGATTGCACGGCGCCAACTGCAAATATTGGGATTGTCGTTCCGACCGAATTGTATTTCCAACAAGGAACTGAAATCGGATTGCCTTACACTCCACACAAGGAAGCAAATGATTTGAATTTACATATTATGCGCATTTTAATAAGAAAATGTCTATTTCTAATTGGTATATATAGGGGTGTTTGGGTTACTTTTTTAAAATTACTACAAATATTAGATTTTGCCTAAGCCTTTCGACGGTCAAATACTTTATAATAATTATTATTAACAGATGTTATCTCAGAAAATCAGTTCAGCTTTTTGTTAAAAGATTCGGATGAATTTTAAACATCCTCCTTTTGAGAAGTCAGTTAAAAATTCAAGAAGCTACGCAAGTTAGCTATACTTTTTAAGCGAATTAATTTAGTGTGTCACTGAACTGATTAGTTCAACGTCAAACAACATCAAATCACAAAGATACATTTTTCCAATCAACTTTATTACGTACCTAATGTACGTAAAGTCCCAGAGTTATAACGGCCGCGTCGGATGGAATCGGTTTTGAAATAGAATTACAGTACGCGGCCACCCGCGGGAGCCGCCGTCTATCGCCGATTGGTTTACTATTTACACACGAGATTGCAACGAATTGGAGTGTGGCTGGAGGATTAGATTGATTTCGGACAGGTAACTGTATAGGTATGGTCGCTAATGGAATTAAATGCTTTCTTTTTACTTTTTAAAGATTTTCGAAGAGCGTTGGTGGAATTGAACTCGAATAGTAAAGTTGCGATTCGAATGCGAATGCAAAAACCGCAGCGAATTGAAGAATTAAAAATGAAGACAATTTTTTGTTTTTGGTGTTTTTGTATTTCAGGTATAGTATAATTTAAAAATCTGAAATAAAAATTAACAAACAAAAAACAAACGACTAATAGCGCTAAAGCATGTATATTTACAGAAATAGTGATAACAATTCCTATAAAAAAGTGATAGGTACTTGGATTTTGGGCGAATTTTTTGATGGGAATAAAATCTATTCCTGGAACGTATTGCACCCTCCCGATAACTGATCCGCCCGCAGGCCGTAATCAATCAGTGCGGATCTAGGGGTATTTCTTTGTATGAGACCTCTAGCTTATGCGCTCCTGGTACTTGGTTGCAAAATGTTGCAAATTTTATAACGTAGATCATTTCTTTTAAAAATATATATCTGTCAAATTCTTCAGCCATATATTTATAATTCTTCGTTTAAAAAGTAGTTTTCATGTTTTATTTATTTTGAGTTATATTTATTTTGAGTAGCATTCCAGTGTTACAGTAGTTCTATGTAGTAATCTTAATTGGAATTATTATGTAAAATATTTACGACCTTACAAATTCTTAGTTATTATTTAATGTTTTAATATCTAAACTGCCCAAAACAGAATGTTAACGTCACTAACTAAATAACTTGTCTCGCGAATTTATCATATTGTCAATGTACGTATAACAAAGATTTCTTTGTAACATTATATATTCTTTTGCGATTTATCTTTGAAACGTATCGTTCCCACAGTGATCCGCCCGCAGGCCGTAATCAATCAGTAGGGATCACGGAGAATTTCTTTGTACGCGGATTACCCTTTCCTCCGTCTGAGGTCCTGGTACCTACGTCTATTGTATGAAAGATATTTAAATCGAATTTGCGTATATTTTTGTCAATGCAGCCGTGAGTTATGTAAATAGATTAAATATAGGGAAGGAAGGCGGTATGTGTGGTCGCATACCGTCGCTCACCATATTCTGATCGTGGCGAGACCGTTGGAGACCCTGGAGTCTTCTTAAAAGCACTGAGAACGGCCACCGGAGTGGTTTTAGTTCGGTAAAAATTCCCCATAACTAGGCGTCGGTCCCAAGACATCGGGTACCTTTTGAAGGATTCCCTCGTAAAAAAGGTACCTGTAGCTAGAGCTACATTTTAACTGTATATCGCAATAGAATCAGGTTTTCCCATTACACGCTTACTGGCTACACTCGAATTTTCAAAAAATAAAAAAATAAAGACTCGAATTTGTAGCGAGTCTGTGGTTTTGTATGCTTTCCCGCGCTTTCCGCTTAAAATACAATAAATCGCACGGTTTTTTGAGGTGAAACATATTAAAATGTGGTCATTGTAACCGATTTTCTTTTAGTGTTCAGTCGCTTGGCATTGTTTATGGTGGAGCTATACAGAAATAAAAAGCTTAAAATCCTTTGGTTTGTATTACAAAGATGAACAGACTTAACCTCATTTTAGACTTTTGTTCCATTCACTGTCAGATCGTTTTTAAAACGAACTAGTATTGATGGGAATCATTAAAAATAATTAATACAAAAAATTGATTCTATAGACGTGCAGTTTTATAAACCGACCTAGTTGAGCTGTATAACCTAATTACTAATAACAGAGAAATATTTTATGTACACAACTATCCACTTTATTATATTCTTACTATTTCTTAATAATAATGTAATACCTATTCTAAAGTTTTGGAAAGTTTTTGTTTCTTTGAATTAAGCCTTGTTATTCGGTAGGACTCTCTTGTAGTTTCAATTCAGTCGCTGTATTCGTATTTACCGTACCTAATTTTGCAATCCTATTAAAATCTACACATATTAATAACATCTAACGTGAAAAACACGCCAGAGAAGCCACGAGCGGAATTCTATTTCACCGCGAAACACCGGTTCATTTCGCCGAAACATTTTATGAAAAATTTGTTAATGAAATCCAAAATTATGAGTGCTTTTCCGCTGGTTTGAAAGTGAAGGATTTCGGGCAGTGACGCTTGCATAATAAGAGCCGGAGGCACAATTCAAAATGTTAGCGGCACTGGAAAGGTCTTTCAAACACCTTTAAAATTGTAAAGTGGAGTATAAAAAGGCCGCCGCGCACAATGCGGGGAACTCATTTTGTAATGTTTTTTCCCTTTCGCAAAAAAGGCATGTGGCGGAGATGATTCGTTATTTTTTAAGCACCCGGTTAGATATTTTGAGAGCCTGTCGCCTGACGTCAGCTGTTTTGTACGCTGTGCGTGGAATTATATATTTGTCATTTATCTTCTATTATTTCTATTAATTTAGACAGCGTAAGAAAGCGCGTAAGCGTGGAAAGAAAGACTTTCCACGTCTATGGATGATCTTGAGGAATGTTTTATATTGGCTGATATGTTTAAGTAACTATTTTAGTGTACGTGTACCTATAGGTGTGTAGGTAAATGACGTAATGAAGCTTATGGTTTTAAATGTTGATAGTTAATTTCTACAAAAATATTTTAGTTTCTTTACATCTGTACAAATAAATAAAATTAATAAAAAAAACATTTTGTCTGTTTGTTTGGATGAGGTAGGTAATATTCTAAATGACTAGACCAATTTTGACGGGACTTTCACTGGAAGGTAGCTAGGTCTAAATCGTAATATAGGTTAATTAAATTTTTGAAAAAAAAACAGCGTGCGCTACACGCGCATGCGCGCTCTACCAGGAGACCCGAGTATGTTTACCCACTTATGTTTAAATATACGCGCGTTTTTTATTTTTTTAATGCAGATGAAACCGCGGTGATCAACTAGTAAACCAATAAAACATAAACAGGGACAAACATTATGTCTTCCTAAAGGTTAACAAGCGAGCTAGGGCGGTCCCCGCTTTGTCCCATTGTCCCGCACCTGGCGCCTGGCGCTGACCTGCTGTAAATCATGCTAATTGCCGCGTGCTAATCATTTACTGCCTGTTCATTTCATCGAACGATATTACAGAGCCTTTGTTTGTTTCTACAGATACTATCAATAATATTAATAATGTCATGACATACATATATCTACTAGCGTTTTTTTTAATCTAGAATCTACTGAATGCTACATTAATAACTGTCAATGTATTGAAAATCTGGTTTAATTTTTTGTCTTCTTTTAACGTAAAAATTGAGATTGCAAATCAAATACAGGCCTAGGTAGTTTTGGGCATGAAATCAAATTACGTAATTTAGCATCTTCGCAGCTCATTAAGACATAGCGACACTAGTATATCTAAATCTATAACACGCTATGTGAACTGAAGCTGTTGGAGCTCGACTCTTCCCAGATATGATCCTACTTTGTTCTCAATTCTTAGTTCGAATTTCGAACTAAAATCAAAACTGTATCCTGAAAGACAAGACATTACTATAAATTATTTTACTGAGATGAACTGATCTGTAAATTTTAATACTGTGTAAAAATAATGCTTCAGTTTCCTATTTGTAACACAGAAGCGTCAGAGCTTTGCTTATTCCTAAGAACAGCAATTCGTGGTTACACCCTGCGAGGGGCGCCTGACACATTTATAATTAAATGCACCGGGGAACTGACGGAAGTTAGAGAGATAAAGAAAATATTCTGAGGTAATAGAAAACAATTATGTCAATAATTCTATTAGTTATTGTTAATGTAAAACAAAAGTAACAAAAATGACTCGAAGACGAAATGAATCAAAACATTATAGCTATGCTTTAATTCATAAAAATTCCATTTAATACGCATAAGACTACGAAACATGTTTTAAAACTTGGAAAATAAATTTTATTAAAAAAATGTAGAGCCACTACGTGCTTATTGGGATGTAGGGTTCATTTTCGTGCACACATTTTAATGCAAGTGCAATATAATCTAAATGATACAGTATTTATTATAATCAGGGATGTTATGGAGCTCCGTAAGCGTAACTATCGGATAGCCGAAATAAAAAGCTATCCGAAACCGTAACCGAATTCCATTCTTAAAAATCTGTATTCGTAACCGAAACTATCAGACAATCCGAAACAATTTCATATCCGTAACCGAATCCGAAACCGGAATAAAATTTTTACACATCTGTACCAATATCCAGATCCAAAATTTCATATCCATAACATCCCTAATTATCATTTTTATCTGTTTCAGTAGGTTTCAATTATTTTTGTGGCCCACCTCAATCTGCACTTAAGTTCTATGTATACGTACATCAATACAGATAAGCAATGCCGCAGCCCCTGACATGTTTTTAATTAAATGCCACTTAGTTCGCCGCGCCGCAATCCATTACAGAGGGAGAGTCTTATACATTTGTATGCAAATTTCGTCTTCGAACGATGGAAATACCATTTGCAGGATAACAAACACAAATCACTGCTTTATATTATTTTCCTGATATTTATAGCGGTAAACGGTAATATTATAAAAACCTAAATAAAATTTATTATTGAGACGGAACAAAGTCGCTTTCCGCTGTCTGTCCCTATGTATGCTTAGATCTTTAAAACTACGCAACGGCCTTTGATGCGGTAGATCGAGGGATTCAAGAGGAAGGTTTATATGTAATAAAAGGCGTGCGAAGCCGTGGGCGAAAGCTAGTTTTGTATATAAAATCAATGATAATACTATTTTAAATTAACTACGTTTACGTTGAAATATTGTTACAACATGTTTCTTAATAATATTGATTCGTGAATCAGTAGCTATAAAACTTTGCTATTCATAATTATAAGGTGCTTCGTAAATAAGGCTTCCCAGTAAAATATTTTTTAGTAAATTAAAACACACTTTAAATAAATGTATTTAACAATAATAAAAAATGAAAGTATATAGAAAAAAATGTAAAAATTAGAAAAATTTAACTTGCATCGGCCGGGAATCGAACCCGGGCCGCCCGCGTGGCAGGCGAGCATTCTACCACTGAACCACCGATGCTA
>DWPV01002096.1:0-18158 GCA_018251915.1 Urbanus proteus proteus
AAAGCCCCGGTCCACTGCGCCTAAGACCCAGTCCACTGCGTCAAACCCCCGGTCCACTGCGTCAAAGCCCCGGTCTACTGCGCCGAGGACCCGGTCTACTGCGCCGAGGACCCGGTCTACCGCATCAAAGACCCGGTCTGTCACGTCACCACCCACCTGTCGTTGCTCTCGGAGAGCAGCTTGTCGACGGTGGCGGAGAGGCGCGTGTTGTGCTCCTCGTTCATGCGCAGGCGCTGGTTGAGCCGCATCAGCTCCGCGTTCTTCTCCTCCACGCTGGCCTCCAGCCGCTGGATGCGGTCCTCCGCGGACCCGTGCCGCTCTTGGGCCTGGAAACGATACGTACTTGGGTCAAGCCTTTAACGTTTTGAAAAAAAATACATAAATTTTTGGATTGGACCGTTCAATGTTTTAAGTTTTTCCAGGAATAACGAGAATACAAAATGATATATTGTAAATAAATGGGAATTTTTTGTACATCTAACTCCTGATTTGTTTAATTCCTTAATACCCTTGTACTACTACGAGATAGTATACAAATGGGGACAATTTTAGAACACTTGTCATGAAAAAAAATCAGTATATTAAAGAATTTGAGATATTTTATTTTTGTTTTTAAAAGGGGTTAATAATCTGATATTATACAGAGGTTGCTTATATTGGGAAGCCCCATTCTTCTATCATACAAATACATTTTGTAGATGAGCATGATGAGTGCTATGTCTATCATATTAAGTAACCAAGGAAACCTCAAATACTCAGATGTAAATCATTATTGAGTCTGCCATCATTTGAGCTTCTAAGGTACAAAATGTGTATGGAATCGTATTTATAGACTTATAAATAAAATAATAACTAATTTTATAAGCAAGATATATAACAGTACAATAAGTATATAGTTCATGCAAATCTATGTATTAAAACATATTATAAAATTAATTTTTAAATATCAATAGTCAATTATAAAAATTAATGTCACTACTTTTATTTATAGGAGATATAAAGATAACACTAAAATAATTTACACACATAAATATTAAGAAAAAATAATGCAACACCGAAATGTCTAAAAATATATATTGAACGGAAAAATAAAATAATAACAGTGCTATAAATAAATTAGTTTTATAATAGATTTTTAATAGTATCCATTGGTATTTAGTGTTATTAAATTCATTCATTAGCATCCTAAGTGTTGATATAAACAAACAAGCTATTTTTTTTTGTCAAATCGTGTGAATATCTCTCGTTACGTCTATGTAGACCTATAAGACTAATAACAGTAATAAGCAATGTTATTGAATTAATTATTAGTTAAAATAAATCCACTTCCAAGCAAAACATACACCTAGCATGCTCGAGTGACAAACATTTTCTCACAAGGTAATTAAAAATCTTTTAAATCCTGATTAATTTGGTCTAATTGTAGCCTAATCAGTTTACAAAAAATAGTTCCATAGTAGATTGCTCATCATTAAATAATATATTTATTACGGGTCTGGATGTTTGCTTACTTGTCTTTGTGTTTGTGGCACCCACAATAAAAAAAAACGTATCGTCTATAAGAGTGTGGGGCTATGAGGGTTTCGCGTTTTAATTATTCATTTTTTATTAAACAAACTGTATTATACGTGTCGCATGAGCATGCCAAGTCTACATCAAAACGCACGATCTACAACAGCAAGCCGATGAACGTAAGAACGAACGTAATGAACGAATGATACAAGAATGGTCTTACCGTTCCACCTACCTGGTTGAGCGCCTCCATCCTGGCCTTCAGCTGCTCCTCCATCTCGGGCAGCGAGCACATCTGCGCCAGCTTCTGCGTGGACAGCTCCAGCTTCTCCTCGATGGCGGATATCTTCTCCTCTTGGAGCTGGAAGGCAAGCGGGCCGTGAAGCGCGGGTGTATGCCGACTTGACTATTTAACGGTTCCGATATGTTGATGTGGAGCGTGTTGTGTAATACTAGGGTTTGGTGTGGTGTGTGTGATAGTTTCTGTTAAATATTCTATATTATATTTATTTGTCAAATAAAGTCTACTAGATAGATGTAAATTATTGCAACATAGTATAAAACAAAGTCGCTTTCCGCTGCCTCTCCCTATGTAAGCTTCGATCTTTAAAACTACGCAACGGATTTTGATGCGGTTTTTTTAAATAGATACAGTGATTCAAGAGGAAGGTTTATATGCAATTTACCGCTTGCGAAGTCGTGGGCAAAAGCTAGTGTAAAATAAATTGTTCAATTCCAGAAATATATATTATACGGATCAGTCATCTTACAGGAGGTCCTAATGTAGTTACAAAGTACTGCGAATGATTTATTACAGGTTGTTTTACTTTTCCTGGATACTTATATTAGATAAGAAATAATACTGAATAATCAAAAATTAATACACAATTTCAAAAAAATATTTTGTGAAAATTGTACCACTGTAAAAAATGATATCTCCATCCCAACATATGTGAACAATCTACAATTACAATAGTGTTCAGGCTTTCATGGTTGTATGGTTCGCGTCTATCTATATCGTGTTGTCTTCACCTTCTACGTTAGTGTAAGATTTTATAACCTAAAATCGATAAAAAAAACTAAATAATGAATAAAGAAAAAAATGCTGCCTCTAAAGAAGTAAAATAACATTTAAATACAAAAAAGCCATCAATTTACATAAGTTTATATAAGTAAAAAGAAAAGAATGAATGAGAAATGATACAACTCTTAAAAAAACTCAAACGTATCAAAAATCTAAAACCATGACCACGTTAGTCACAAATTAAAAAAACAAAATAAAATAAGCAATAAGAACGAGTATTGTTGTTAAGTTAATGTGTAGTTCCTGAATGGATGAATGAAAAGAATCGTTCATTGTATTTGTTAATGTGTACTTTATTAGGAACGCCTCAACTCAACGCCTCATAGCCTCTACTCTCAGTTTCCATGTTGTAAGTGGCGTTAATAAAGAAACGATTTGAAAATGGCGTCCACTGAGCTTGTGTCTTGTACATTAATTTCAGACATAATTTAACGGATACATGTAACAATATTATTAGTATCACTTATTATGACTCTGCGGGTGAACTAAATCATTGTTCAATATATTATTTAAAAAATAGGTTTTATGTCCTTATATATACATTTTTTTAATTCACAATAGACTTACGTTTGGCTTGCGATCTTATCTTGTTTTCTTGTGTTCTTTTTACTTCTTAAAATGTTTAGACCTTTATTATAGAATATAATTTAAATAAAATGAGTTCAGAAAATATCTCTAAAGATGGAAAGTTACGTCTGAAAAATATTAATTCATTCAGTGATATTAAATTTTAAATTCAAATTTAGAACATTAACAAGATAAACAATGAGAGTTTTAAAAATACTCCAGTAGCCATCAGATCCCAGTGGCCTTAATAAATCGCTTCTTCATCAACGTCCCTTACAACAGAGAATCCCCTCCCCCCCCTCCCCCCTCCCCGCCGTCCCCCCACCTTGAGCTGCGCCTGCTTGTTCTGCAGCTCCTGCTCGAGCTTCTCGTTGAGGTCGTGCAGCGACGTGGACTCGCGCTGCGCGTTCAGGTAGCGCTTCTCCAGGGTCGTGATGCGCTCCTCCTGGGGGAGATATAACAAATGATGAACCGGTTATCTATACAAGGTCAAGAAAAACAAGAAAAAGGTTCCTTTTAAGACGTAAATAGTTGAATTGATAAGTGGCCAGTGACAGTATGTTACAAGTGGTGTACGACTGAAGCATCGACTTCAGCCAGAAATTGTCTTTCGGTCGGACACCAGTTACAAATTGCTTCTTACTAATAATAATTTATCATGTGTGCCTCGAATGTCGACATATTCGAGGCTTATAAATATCAAAATCAAAATTATTTTACTCTAAGTAGATTCTTTGCAAGAATTCTTTTTGAACGTCAATAGTTTTTTTCTTTACGACCACTTTGGAAGGTGTTTAGTTATGAAGACGAAGAAACTACATAACACACATCTTTTAAAAAAATGTACATATTATGTTACCTCTTCCTTACCACACAAAAATAATGATAAAGATTTTTAAAATTGATCTGTCTAATCACACCCTTTATACTGACATTGAGCAGCGTTACACCATTGCTACAAAGAAGTACAGATGAACCCACCTGGTCCTCCTTCTGCGCGACGTTCTCCCTGAGGTCCCGCTGCAGCTTGGCGCACTCCTCCTGCTTCTTGGCCAGCTCCTTCTCCCCCTTGCTCAGCCGCTCCTCCAGCTCCGACACCTTGTTGTTGAGCTCGGCCACCCTCCGCTGCCACGAGCTCAGCTCTGCTGACTAGTAGTCGGAAATTGTACAATTAATACTAGGTCATAGTTCAGTTATGTTTATGACGAGAATTTTTGTTTTTTGACATACCATACATAAGATAGATAAGTGATATTATAATAATATTTTATATCCGGCTCGAAGGACCAAGTTTTGACTTAATTATTATTTTTATATTAAAAAGTAGACTACAACAAAGAAGTCACTTTGTGATATAACACAAAACTCGCTGCTGTTAATTTATATTTTTTACGTAATTGATTTTAACACAATACTATATTATATGTACATATATCATGACAACTTTTCAAAACTTTTATAATCACTATTATATTATTATTACTTACATTATTACTCACCAAAATATAAATACATACCCATAAAATAATGTACAATATCCCAACTCATTACAACTTTAAACTTATAAAAAACTTTTAAAACGAATACTCGTATATCAATAATTACTTAATTATGAAGTAACATATTATTCTTACCATACACAAAGTACTCATACCAAATGACAATAATGTTGTTTCATTGATGTGAATGTTAATTCGTGATTATGATTGTGTCCGTGTTAGTAACATCGTAATGATCAGTAACAATTCCATGGACTGACATAGTTTAGAGAAAAAATCAACGGATAGAATACGAAAAGCATGCAGAAATCCAATGATATACTAGGTAGTTTTTTATCTGGACGGTAATTATATTGACACATCACAAACAATAAGATTATGTGGCTGATAAAACTGTGGGCTGAAGTAGATTTAGTTTCAGGTATGTGTTAGGGGCGTATTTTCGAAGTCAGGGCACAGTGTACGAAGAGCATAAAACGGCGGCGTACAAGTGATGGGCTCCATTAGAGACACGCGTATATGTCGATATTAATGGAGAGCTTCTATTTTGAGATTTAATTTTGTGAACAAATTGCAGTCACGGACAACACTTATCCGTTTCAGTGCTAGTGTTCTACACGTTACGCTGACTTCGAGAATACGGCCTCATGGTGTCGAGTTAGATCAGAAATGTCTATAAATATAATGAACTCTCTGACATGTCAGTATCGCCATTGCTCTCTAAGAGAATGTTCATGAAATTGAGCCTATTTGGATACAAACGCATACTAATATGTGAGTTTGTGTGAGTTTTATTTTACATGAGATCGAACAAAATGGTATGTTTTTCAACTTATTAAATTCAATTTTTCTCCCACCTACATTTGCTAACATTACAAGACTTTAATCTGTCCAGCCTACTATTACCGCCCAGAAAATCGTACATACATGCATGCTTTTAAACTACGAGGGTAGTAACATAATACCTACTAATAAAACGAAGCGAAATGAAGAAAAACATTGTGACGTTTATTTAAATGCGCTAAGACAATATCTCTAACCAAGAATCATGCAAGTATGAGTATTGTTTTATGATGAGATAATTTTACAGAATATATTCAGAAGCATTATACCGAAGCCCTAAGTCTACTTGGAACCTAACAGATATAAGAATAGATAAACCGATTTTATCAATAATACAGCCATTTTAGAATAACTGACATAAGAAAAGAGGAGGAGGTTCTTATAACAATTGAATTGAACTTAGCTATTGTAGTAAAACTAGATATTCATAGAGAAAGTCATTCAAAGCTACCGTGGATGATTCAGAAATCAAATATCTAAGCCCATATTTGTGTACACAATAAAAAAAAAAAACAAAATACGTCAACATGTTATTTTTCATTGTGCAGGCGATTCGGCTTTTACATTTTTTTTTTCACAAACAGGTTTGTCTCAAGTGTCATACACTAATAGATACTAATTCGTTGTGTGTGTAAAAAAAATAAGATCCTCCTCCCTTTTGTCATAGTCAATTAGAAATATCGCATATGAAGCGCACACAGACAAATAGTCGTATCATTTATAGTCTGTCCGGCATAAGTCCTTCATAAAAAAGCGTCATAATTATGTCTATGGTCGCGATGTCTATGGAGAGTGTATGCGATGCAAAATTGTGATTATCTGTGGCCAAGATGGCCGGCTAACCTGCTTGGCGATTGTGTTTTGGAGCTCAGTGACCTTCGTGCCGGTCTCCGATTCGCCGTTAACACTACTTTGCTCCTGCGTTCATCACCAAAACAAAAACAAATAAATAACAAAATATTTTTTCAGCGCTCTTTCACACTGGCCGTTTACCATGGTTGAGGAGAAATTGGCAAAGTTACCCATTTTTTAAGTACTTATATGAGTAATTTATTTTAAATATTATGTCGAGTCTAAGGCATTTTTTACTGCAATGCGTGAACACAATTTATCTATAAATAACCTTAAACATAACTTTTGCCTATCCCGCAGACTGATAGTAGGTCCTTTGGTCTGCGGGTAGTAATGGAAACGACAAACAAGTACATAAGTATGTCAGATGTAATTTCTAAATCTTTGTCGACTATACTGATTAAATAGTGTAGGTTCTCGGGAAAACCTTAGTTAACCTTCACCACCCGTCCACCACTTTTAACTGCATTGCGTTAAATGTATCGTGTAATATTAAGCAAAATTATATGCTGTGCATCTGTTTCATCAACTGTTAAATCATATCTTTACTACATCTTATTTCGGTAAACGGTTAGTGTGAAACGGCACTACAATCATGCCACACTATATTGCAAATCTAAATTTCATCTTTGTTTTACTCAAACATATTTATTATAACATATATTCTCTTAGTTTCAATAAAAAAACATAACTAAACTACTTGCATAATTGGACTAAAACGTCTGTACTTAAGACGTGTTTTTAATGCTAAAAGATCTAGTCTAGATCTAGATGTAGGTTGAGTAAAACAAAGTGCCTAACGGTTATCACAAGACATTATTCCGAACATCACTGCACAATCACCATTCACAAAGCATCTAAAATATTAAAGACACCGATTTCTCTGTTAACGTATTATGCCGTTATGTTAAAAAAATCAAATTATATTCAAAAGTATGTACAGTGTGAATGTATTGTGTTCGTTTTAATTCAAAAACAAAGTAAAAAGGAAATTGGTAGATCCTTCAAAACTGAAAATACACACAACAGAGACAATAATCTTGAAATCATACTGAAAGCAACATTAAAAGAAATTATGTTATCATCAAGAATATTTCCTTTCATTCCAATATTTAATCAAAAATTGCCTCTTTTCAGTTGTAAGCGCTCCTTCGCATCAAATAACACTATTTTTGTAAAACTCGTGTATTTCGATAAAAACCAATCGCCACTGCGAAAAGCAACAAATCTAGCGAAAATTTAATGTGACAAATGTATGATCTGATTTCCGTTTTGACTGTTACCAAATGTGGATTCACTATGGACTGTAAATTTCCACGAGATTTATGTAAATTGGAATTGGCAAATGCTGTAGGTCATGGTAATCTGTCCCCAAATCTGAATATTCAAATTTAAATATACATTATAAATTCTACCTTAATTTGATCCCATATTGTCATATCTGATGACTACGGAAAGACATTAACTTCTAAGTAAGAACCAGAAGCAAGTTCTTATTTCCTCTTTAATTGGTCAATAAACTACAAGTTACATAAAATGACCACAAAGTTTTCGCTAGATTCGGCAGTAGATACAATTTTATCGATAGAAAAATTTAAGGTACTATAGCAAGGAAAGGTAACTCAACTGTGAAGATTACCTTAGTTGTGATGGTTACCTTCATTGGAAAGTTCACCTTAATTGTGAGAGGTACCTTTATTATGAAAAGGTACTTAGGTCGTAGAGTACCTTACTGGTGGAGGGTGTCATAATAGAGAAGGCTACCTCAGTTATCAAAGGTACCTTACTTTTTGAAGAGCATCATGGAGTACCTTAGTTTGCTGCTGTTCGCCGTTCTGCTCGGGCGAGCCGCTCGGCACCGTGCCATTCTCCTTCGGCTTCTCGCCTTCTTGACCACCGGACGATTTGTATTGCTGTAACTGATTTATTAAAAGAGCCATTAATTTAAAAAAATCTAATAGGATAAGTTGACTAAAGAGATCTAACGTACAGTTACTATTAATTCATGGAATAAGATTAAAAATAAATAAATTGATCTAGACAATGATAAGAAAGATGCTCAATTTAAACGAAGTTCCTAAACAAGTAGAAAATCAATTGAAACATAAAGAAGTGAAGTAAATATGGCATAAATAAGAGTCAATGAACTCACTTCTTCTTTGGTTAAAGCTAATTCTTCTTCGAGCGCTGTATTCCTCTCTAACGCCACTCGTAACCTCTCTCGCACCTGGAATATAATATTATTTACTTAAACTATGGAATGGTCGTCATGATCATTATTGTCTATCTGTCTTGTTTAATGACCTTTTCTCTAAATCATTTCTCTCGTTCTGATTTTATTTTCGTTAGTTTCCAGAATAGGATCTGTTTCTCGAAATGTCTTTTTAAAATATAGAGTTTATAATCCTTAACTATGATAGGTGTATTAGTTAAATTATGAAAAAAGTGCAAAAAAATGTCCGTACAGTTGTATTTTCTTTAAATCTATTCCCTAATTTCACTAATCTTTTCTACAGTAAAAAGTAAAATGGCAAATCACAAGCGATTGTAATTAAATGGATAGAAACCTTCTCGTCCAATGCTTTGTGGTGTTCGAAGAGACTCTTGAGCGCCTTGAGCACCTCCACCTCCGAGGAGACCCCCGACTGCGCGGCCGCCTGCCGCTTCACCACCGTCATGCGCAGCGAGCGCTCGTGCCGGGACACCAGGCATTCTAGATGCTCGAGGAGTAGCTGGAAGACAGTCGGTACCGTTAACTTTTAGGACTTTAGGGTCATATATTTTTAAAGGTATATTTGAAATGGGAAAATTCTTCATCCTCAATTTTTCAAAGTAACTAACTAAGTAAGTAACTAATTAGCTAAAGTCATATATTTTCAAAGGTATATTTGACCTGAGAAAATTCTTAATCTTAAATTTTTCACAGTACCTACTTTGTATGTATCTACTTGAAATTTAAAAAAAGTGACTAAACATCCAAACACGAGCCAGCTTGTTTGGATTTTTAGTATAACCAAAGGAAATAATTTCATTAGTAACTTAGGTTGTAGCTTAGTATCGATATAAATCAATAGTCATAGATAGTATCGATATAATGACGACAACATTACGACAAAATATTATATTAGATGAATATTATTATTACTAGAATATTTTTTTCCTGAATGTTATTTTTTTTTATTTTCCGTATTCTCTGTAAGCGAGAAAAAAACTCGGAAAGTATCACTGTAAATTGATCCGAGGTTGTAAATTGCGCCCCCGTGTCACTGCACATGAAAAAAATTGGGCCATATTCGCAAAAATTTCGTGCGTGTTTATTGGCCAAGTTGAATTGAATCTCCGATTCCGAGGTAACGAGTAACGACTGTTCGAAACTCCGTTCGAACCTTTCATAACAGCGGACACGGAATTTGGAAAATTGTTACAAGAGAGTGACATTCTAAATGAATTTGAATGTTATTTTGAAAATAAGAATTTTGACGACACTATATTTCTCAAAAAGAGTACTGTAGTAACTGGAAAAGTTGCAGTCTAAACTGAAAAATATATAAGTTTTGAAGTTTTGATGAAGACGAATTTTTCTTAGTCATAGTGATATAATCTATTGTCACGTCCAAATAGAATTAGCAAATCAATTCACTTATGAATATACAAAGCCAGTTACATTATAGAATCAGATATGCAAATGGCGAACCTAAAGCTCCTAATTAAACGTCAATCAAGATTAGAATTCTGGAACAAAAACTTTAATTCCCCCAAGAAATTAGAAATGAAAACGGGAAACAAAAACTTGGTTAATCAGATGTTGACTTAAATGAAACACAGTTCTTCTAGTTAGGGATCATGGATTTAATTTGATTTCGTACGGAACGACTATGAATAATAATTGTGAAGTAAATTATTAAATACAACTATTTGGGTACTGATTATACCGGGTACTAATTCTTGAAAAAAAATTCCTGAAAGCTTCCTTTTTCAGTATGCCTTTTAGAATTTTCCAAACTGTCCTCAAGTTTTTTACTTTTCTTTTTGGAAATCGTTCAGGCTTATTCACGTTTAGAAGTTTCACCTGCCCATGTAAACTTTACTATATTGCCTCAACGTTGCCTCTGGCAGTGGCCCATTTAAACGCAAGACGTGGTATGAAATATAGAATGTTGACTCACCCTTGTATTGTTCCTCTCCGCTTTGAGCTCCGAGATTTCTTCCTCTCGTTCTAGAAGCTGTTCTCTGGCCTGGTTCAGTTCCTTCGTGAGGGTTGCGAATTCCTGTAAAGCAAGAAAAACTCAAATTAACTTTTAATCATTTACAAATTCTATAAATGACGATTCAAAAAGGATTATTTGATTTTATGGATACATTTTCATTAATCTAATGCATCCAGTAAATTCTGAGCGCACTGGTCGAACCATTGAATCTTGTTCATTTCGTGTGAAAAGGGCATCTAAAAACGTGAATCCCACGTCGCTACGTTGTCTCATACGAAATAGAAACTGATACTCGTAGCATCGGGGTCACGCACATCTTGATTAATTAAAAAATGTTAAGTTAAAACAAAACAAAGCGCAAATTCTTGATGATTAAATAGTTACGAGCAACGTTGAGGATCAGTTTACGGTAAGTGAAAAATTTTAATATCCACCACGCGTTTCTGCGAGCCGTTCCATTATATTATGCTTTTTACGCTGGCTTGCGTAAAACATGTTAATGATGTTAAATAAATCCAGTTACTTTTAAAACTTATTTAAAATATTTAAATAATTGCAAAAACTGCGTAACAAATTATTCAGATTACACGCGGGCTCCGTGTAAATGACGACAAATTGGTACATGCAGTAATGTAAATGCCCGTAATATTCATTTATGAAATTGTCATTAGCGTAATAAAACCGAACCGTTACCACTAATCGAATAATTATGTATTAATATAAACGTCCAGGTTTTTAGGTCCCAATAGTGGCGAAAGAACTTAAGAACTTAGGACGTGTGTATGACTTATGAACAAAAAAAATTCTAAAACTCCCAAATCCCAGAAAAGATAGTGACGTAATCCTTCAACGCAGAAGTAATCACGTTACAACAATACACGAGTACAATACAGGCGATTTGCAAATCAAACAGTTGCATGACGCGAGACGGACGGGCGGGCTCAAAGCCGAACCGCCTCGGGGGAAATCCTGAAAGAGCTCCAGCACGAACAGACAGCTATTGTTGCCATACCGATCCGACAGTTGATGTGCGAAGACGAAGATAGATTTGATATGACAACTTCGTCTAAAAGTCTCTTCGTGAATATATATTTAACCTTTCAACGTAGCATTCCCTATATAGCTGTTTTTATTTTGCTCATAAATTACTTTTAATGAAATATTCAAATAGGACGATCCTGTCGCGCAATGTTGAACCGAATTTAAAATAGTAAAAGCTTTAGAAACATGACCCAGAATAGTTTAGATTTTCAAAATGAATGTACATTATATTTTGAAATTAAGCACATTGTTTATTGACTTCCTTATCCTTCATATCATATTCTAGAAATATCTTTAGTAGAATCTTATCTACGCCAGGAACAATAGCTTAAATTTTGGAATTTTGCGTGCAAACAAGCAGTAACATCGCGGCGCACCGGCGACATCGCTGGTGCCTTCGCCTCTGTCATTGCCAGTTCTGAATTGTAATAGATTGTTTTATTGCTATTGTATCATCACTTTACATAATCATGACTTTACATAAATCATTACAATCATCGTTGTGTACCGAATACGAAATATTCAACACAAATTATTAAATCGTTTCAGTATTACAAAATTTCACATACCTTTGTGGTTTGAGAGCGCCTACTACGTCCAATCCTATTTCTATTTTATTGTGGTGTTTTCTGGTTAAAAGTGTTTTTATGTCATATATCGGTACTTACAAGGCGTACAAGCAGTAGGTACTAAGTTTTCAGGGGTAGCAACACAACAGTGGAACAATCCTGCAAGCCTACTTCTTCGTGTGATATGGTTACTAGTATTAAATCAGGCACTCGCATTAACATGTCCATTGGATTACTCCACTACACGAAAATAAATGTAAATTTTCCGTTAACTGTTCTTTTCCATACCAATTTATAGTTTAAATTCAGTTAGCTCATGTTCGTCGATAATTAACAAGGCTCGTAACACGACAATCATTTACCCTGTCACACGGTAACCCCAACAAATCCACCTACACATGATCCCTTATCAGCTCTCGGGATCATAATTGATGTGATCGACCAATCACCATTAACGAGATATTGATTAATGCGAGCGGTAACCTCATCATCGGTCGGTCAACAGTCGTCATTATACGGGTTCAATTGTTCTTTCAATTACACCACGTCATACGATTTTTTCCCTGGTTTAATTTGTTCATCGATTTCACGTACGATTTAATTATATTCCAGCTCGTTGGCGTTATAAGTTCCTTGTGGTCCCTTATAAAACCTCATTTTCTCTCGGATTGTAATGGCAAATCATTAACGGTCGGTTTCAATAACTTACTATATCCGTAACTGGAGATTTGATAGTATACCTGTCACTGTCTTTTACATTGTAAACAACAAAGACAGGTATACTTTAAATCTCCAGTAACGGATTAAAGTAAGTTATTGAAACTGGCCGTAAGACAATTGAGACAAATCCAACGACACTACGTATGTTTAAAATCCGTCAAGCCCTTCAGGTTATAGGGCGTGACAAAGAAATAGACATACATGCTAACATACTTACCTACATACATACATACGCTCGAAAAACACTACTCTTTCTGACGCAGCCGGGTAAAAATTATACTATTTCATAAATAAGTTCTATTCTAAATGACCCAATTATGTTCGACGTGAGATTGACGGCACATTAACTCGTGGTTAAAAACGTAGTTAAATGTTACTTTAATCGTGTTCCCCATGACTGAGGCTCTTGATTACTTGGCATTTGTGCTCCAAGTATCTAGGTCGATGTTTGTTGTGATTATAAATACATATAAAAGAATTTGGAAGAATGACAAGTTAAATTTTTTAGTCCGAAAAATATTTTTATATGTCTTAAAAATGACTTTTACTAAAAGTTTCATGTAGATACCGAGCTACCTTTTTTCGCCGGTCATTTTGGAGCTGAATATTAAAAAAACTTATATATGCTTTGTTTACGATGTCTCGCTTTCGACGAAAACATTTTTTTCACTCAAAAAGTTTCAAAATCCCAACTTGGAAAAAAAATCTGGCAACACTGACTCCAGTCCTCTCTTAATTTTGTAGGAAGCCCTGGGCCTAGCAGTAAATACAAAAAGGGGCATGGAAAGGTATAAATCAAAATGTATATATTAAATCATAGTTATAAGTTGTCGTAAACAGTTTAAACCACAAACTACCAACTACTTCAAGCAGTTATGGAAACGTCCCACGTCTCACCTCAACATGCGGTCCCCAAACAATAACCATTACGGACAAGTACATGAAACAAAGCCAATAAACGACAACGGTACAGTATGAGTACCGCTAGTGACACCATGTCTTTTGTGAGACTGTCCTGATAAAGTTTTGAAGGTAGTAGGACTTGCGGTTCGTTTCCAGCGGCACCACCGCCACACCTATTTCTACGTAATAACGGCAGTGTTAAGCACTTCTGTGTTATGGCTTGAAGGGTGTAGTAACAGAGATATACTTATTCGAAACAGACCAACATGTTATCGACGGAACGTTACCATCTACCATCCATGGGGTTTTTCTGAAGTCAATCGCAGTTGCGTTGCCACTCCTGAAGTCTAACATAGTTACCTGATTGTAAGTGAGCCGGCAAGCATACCCTACCAACAAAACACAAGAACTGGATCAAGTTAGATATAGTGGCAATGATACCTTCCCGATTAAACCATACTCGTTTGACCACCTGGCAAAATTAATTATTTCATGTATCGGTATTTTAAATCCGGACTGTCCCATATCTATCAACAACATGGTGGCGTGGTCACCTCACGTCAAGGCCTCGTTAACGTTAACGTAACGACGTCCCAGGTGTTGTTTTATTGACGTCTCGTTACATTTGACGTTATCGACGGAACGTTGCCATCTGCTCAATGACGTAGTACGTTTAATTGACGTATCATGGCTGTCATTGTGATGGGATCTGGACTTCAATCTGGACATTTTAGGGTTAAGTGGGCAAATGGAAAAACTGAACTGAAATGAGTGATAAAAACGAATGCATGTAGGATTTAAATAGGTGATTAAATTTTGACAATAGTTGATGAGATATGAACTAAGATGTATTTAATAGAACATCAATTTAACGTTGTTTATCTTCACGCTTTAGCGGACAATGGGTTGAGATGACCACTTAAGATTAAGTCGATTACACGGACTTTTACCACTTCTGTCATGTAAATATTAAAGACGGATTAGTGTGACGTTTGATTAATATCCCCTACGTCAAACCGAGGTGTTCTTCTTTTTGTATACGGAATTAGCATACAATCCATCTGATGGTAAGTGGCCACCGCCGCCCATTGCCGTCTGTAATCAAAGCACCGCTTAAGGTTGATTCCGGATGCCGCTGTTAACTAATTTGGAACATCACTATGACTACATAGTATAAAACAAAGTCGCTTTCTCTGTCAGTATGTCCCTATGTATGCTTTAATCTTTAACTACCTAAGGGATTTTGATGCGTTTTTTTTAATATATGGAGTGATTGAAGAGGAAGGTTTATATGTATAACAACATTAGTTTTTCTATATTATATTTAGTATCAGCATTGCACCCGTGCGAAGCCGGGGCGGGTCGCTAGTCAAAGATAAATCAGTTCTTGGCAAATATAAAATGTGTGTATTTAAGTAAAATTGAAGAATTGCCAGATAAGTTAAATAGCAATACTTGGCATGCCTAACGCAATAAGAAAAAAATATAAACGCGTTTTCGTAATAAAATGTATTTTACCTAGGATATAAAAATACACTACTTCCTTTATTATGTTTTCTAAAGGATTCATAAAAAGTTACGTCTTTCTAAATTTATTCTTAAACTGTAACTATGTTTTCCAATGCTAATTAACTAGAATTAGCAACAACAGTACCTACCAAAAGTATAAAAAATATTGGACATAACGTACATACGTTATATAATTTTTTTTTTATATAATTCTCAAGTGCTAATACAATTTATCACTGACAAAATACCTAACATAAAATAACACTCACTCTCTCCAGAAGTCAATAAACTTATGTCCATCAACGGGCGCGTGGAGGCTCTGTTGCGTGGCGAGGAACAGCGGCATCTTCCAGTACAGCGGACACTCGCACGCCTTCACGATATGCTTGAAACTGTCTCTGGGAACCTGAAACAAGGACACTGTGATTTAGAATAGACGAAACGAAGAGAACGGTTGCAAGAACCAAACACTTTCATTTAGACCACCTTGAAAGAAACAAAGGGAACAGTTGCAAGAACCACAGACTTTGATTTAGACCAGTTTAGAAGAAAGAAAAAGAGAGAAGGATGTGATTTTAAGGACTAATTTAGAACTGGAAGACATTACTAGCAAAGCTTTCGTTGACATCACTTAAGAAGATGATTGAGACAAATATTACGGAAATTTAAAATTAAAGGATGTTAACGTTCTCGATGTTAGAACTATAACCGGCAAAGAAATATATTTAACTAAAATATTTAAGGAAGAAGCACTAGCTGCTAACGAATTTTCAAAGTTCGCATCGTCAAAATTACTACATATATTTGACAAAATGATAGTTATATGATAGAAATAGAATAACATCATCTGACAGGACGTACATCTAATCTTTAATGGGGCAGATGAAAGGAATTCCAATCTAAAAGTCGTTTTCTTATTAGTTACCGTCGAGGGCTAAGTTAGATAGGCAAGTATGTCTGCGATTACCTGGTAAAGGCGATAAAGCAAAAATAGGTGTGACGATATGTACGAACAACATTCCACCCATTACAAATAAAGAACTGCAAATAGAACCTCTTCCTTTCCGCTGTTAAGGATGTCTTTTCATCAGAATTGTGAGACATAGCTAAGCTATGGATATGTCTCCCAAATGTATTGCTTCACTGTGTTTGAATAAAAAAATAATTTAATCGTTTAATTGTCGTTTAATAATTTAATCGTTTAATTGTAGATTTTCTCCAGTGTCGTGGGTACCATCGATTAAAAGACAAATATACAAACAGTAAGACACAGAACAGAAATCTAAATTCATCATTTGATCTACATAGCCGGGGATCGAACCCGTGGCCCATCGCGTGTCAGATCAGTATATGGTATCGCTTTGCCACGGAAGTCGTCACTCATTTAAAATTAAGCAAATCCTATTGGTGGACTAACATAGCCTCGCTACCTCGCGTGGCCTTTCCACCAAAGATTAAAAAAGCCCTTAAACTTGGGTAAAATTACAGCTCCAACCTTGTGAAGCAAAGTGGGCTCACAGACCTTGACATGTCTATTAAGAACAAGTGAGAGAAGTTAAAAATATTTTCACAATGACTTTCATCATTTCCGCCGAATTCCGTAATATTACACTGTTGAACTAGTTTTATGTATTATGTATTATCTTGTTACATATCTACGTGAGAGTAACCAATAAATAGTAGGTGGTACCAATTTCGATATTGTTAGATTGTGTCAAACATTTTTTCAACAATTTACTTTTGAGAAACGGTAAGCAAATTGAAATCAAAGCAACTACTGAAATAAGTGAACAAGAAATCAAAAAAGAACTTAGTCTGCCAAAGAAAATTAAATAGGTACACATTAGATTTTTTACATTTCGCCTAAAACTATGGCCTTTACAGAGAACATAATTACCCTTGGATTATTTACTTTCTCAAACATAATTACCATTAATATTGACAAGAATCGCTAATTTGTAACAAGCTTAAGTAATCTAATTTTTACAATTGTTTGCAACAATCGTAAATATTTACTTATTTTAACTAACAATCTTAGTATTTGTGAGTATTAACGCACCTTGAGTGTTCAGCTAAAACCCCGTTCTATAGAAAGTTCCTTACCCATCCACCACTTGCAATCAGGCGGACTGCATGCTTATTTGCTACGATTATTTATAAAGAAATTCCTATTATATACATACATTTCACACCGTACGCACTTCTATAAGTTATCCGTAAGTCATAACGCACTTTAGCGGCATAGACCACAAAGAAAGCAGTGATCACGATATGAATAGTCGCCATTATTGCTAGATACGAGCCGTCACGCGCTTCTTGGGTGGGCCGCTTCCGCCATTATGAAATATGGGTTACACGGGCCATCTGAGGTGTAAACTTTTAACGTAACTGGAGTAAAAGGAAAATAGAGATAATGTGTTTTAAAACGTGGCGTCCATTTTTATTTTTTTATTTTGTGCTTAGGAGATTTTCGGAATGAAAAGTCTTACGACGTTAAGCGTAAATTCCAACAGTTCAGCCGGCTTTGATGTCGTGTATGTAGGTACAAGCAGACAAAAACTGATTTAAGAAATTTAGGTACTTATATGTTTTGGTATATTATGGTGCATAGACCGTGTACAAATTACAGTAATTTTTTAAAGACTTCACAAAAACGATAAGTTTTTCAATTCGATTTTATTTTTTAATCACAGAACTAAACCCTTCTCATTCGGTTCAAAATATCGAGGAGTACCTAGAAAGCAAGATTTTGTATAATATATTTTATAACACTTTGTGACCTAAGCCCGCACTTTACGCACACCTTTCCGCGTGCGAGCGGACTTATGTCACGCGTACTATAAAATAAAAT
>DWPV01002097.1:0-18154 GCA_018251915.1 Urbanus proteus proteus
ACATGAAAGTAGCATGGTTTTTTTGGCTTCACTCAAATACAAGGCGGTGAGTAATCTACCTATTTTATTTATCTGAGCCTCAATCGGACAAATGGTTTTTGATACGCCAGACTTATTGCTATAAGCCCTTATTGTAAATCAAGATGTGATACAAGTATTTTAGGGCGATGCTCTTTCTTAGCCGCAGTCCTTCGTGGAATTGAGTCTTAAAAAATTAATTACCCTTGTGCTTCTGTTCACCATTCATCAAGCTTTTCAAAATGTTGTCAGTAACGGCCGATCTGACAATCTTTATTATGTTGTTGTAATTATGATGATTTAAACGTGTGAATTCACAGTAATCACTTAGTATTTTCAGTTTTAAGCTACCTTGTTTCGTTTATAATGTCGTTATACGAACAAATACGTACGGATGTTTTAACTCGGTGTTTATTTTTCGGTTTTAATGGATGATAAGTTTTGTTTATCTAGATATAGGAGTATTCAATAGATAGATGTATCTATATAGATCTAGATGTTCTTGAACTGTAGTTATTGTCAAGGTAATAAGAATATTACTACTATTATGTTAAAAATTAAAAGTGATCTAGTGCGTGGTATAGTGCATATTTCATAATTCGAGTAGCTTAGCTGTCTCAATACCAGTCTGACACGCATTGGGTTCCGTGTTCGATCCCGGGTCAAACAGATATCTGATTGATTAATCTAGATTTTCTGTTCTGGACCAGGTGGTTAGAAAGTAAGGGAAGGTTGCTATACCTACACTTTACATGACTTAAGAAATACGTACATAGTCGTATACCACCTATACAAGTACCCACTCTGTACTTACATATTTAAAACCTGGGGAATTTTAGTTAGAAGTCCGCTTTTTCCGAAATTACAGGCCTGTAAAATCCCCCCACCACCTTCCTCTTCCCCCTGCGTCATTACCAAATTGTCGCATTTCGACACACTGACGACTGAATTTCAGTTTCTGGATATAATTTTCGTACAGCCTGCATTTCTATGTGTAGATTCTGAAAGTTTTTAAAATTATTTTTGACTGTAACGAATAAATAATCGTTGGTAATGTTTTTATTTTATCTTTATTTACTGTTTCCAGATTGACATCTATAGAACCTAACAGTAGGTACTTACCTACTTACTACTTTTTAAAGATTCATTAAGTCTGCGTCGATTACGTAGGTACATTTAGTACCTAGATTAATTGCGCAATCAATATTGCAAAGCATGCGATAGTATTGCAAATGAATAATATAACGTTGATGCATTTAAATTAACAATAACATCTCTTTGTTTCCGGCGCACGTCTCAACCTCACGTGGGGCACGTGTTAGCTGTATATACTCTACACATACCGAATATATACTTACATACATACAGACTGTGTATACTTTAATAACCGAGGTACGAAATGGTAAACTTATATCACAAAGTTGATAAATATATGTATCATGATAAAAGTGGTTACTTTGATAATTATATTGAGAAAAAGTAGCTTTTCTCGTACCTGAACGCGATTTTGCAATAGGTTACCTATCAGTAATCAACATGGATGATAATTAATTATCTCAAAATTATTGGATAATACATAATAACCCAATGATAATACATAATACAGATAATACATAATAATTCATGATAATTATCAAGGAAAATAATTATGTCCATAATTACGAACCCTGTTAATAACCCATACTGGTTAATATCGTTAATGTTACTGTTAATGTGCAATAAGTATTTGTGTTATTTTCAATCAACCGCATATCAGCTGCATTTGCCCTTTTATATTATCTCCAAATATATTTGTACATCATTGATTTGTACAATAATTTTGTTAAATAGCCAAAATATAAGTCATTACTCGTAAAACACACCGATTGTCACCAAGTTTCCTACTCGTTAAAATTCAGTTAATTTGGGATCAGCAGGTTAAAAGCAGCAGTCCAGAAGATGTCAGACCGTACGTACATAGGTAAGTCAGAAGTCTTGCTTACTTACTTAACCTTACTTTAAAAGTAAGATTAAGACAAATCCAATTGAAACCGTGTGTATACGTACATAATGTTTCAAACAAATAAAACAGTATCATTCTCACAAGACCATATAAACAATCTGTTCATATGATGCAGAGCTAATGGAGACCCTATCAATGACTCATAAAATCATATTGAATGATAAAGGAAGTAAGAAAGATACCAATAATATGAATGTGGTCATTAAACCTTGTCCTTGACTGGAACAAATCGTGATCGTACGACCAATAAAAAACTCATAGAAATAATTCAAACAGTGCTCTTTGTAAATCGGTTGTATTGCGTGATTCATGACTTAATAAAAGGGAATTTTATTAATAAAATTCTCATATTCTTGAGTTAATCGTAATGTAAAGTAATGTGAGTTGTCTGGACCGTCCGGTATATATTAAGGTAATTTTAATACATATTTACATAGTAGATTTTATACTTATATTGGTATCCCAATGATTTTGAGTTTTAATATTGAGACTGCCAAATAATATTTAATGTTGTTGATTCAAATGAGTGCTAGGACAGAATTTGTTAAGCGTCTACGGTTATCCTAATGTCGAGTGATGCCAGCAATGATACTAGTTGTCACAACATAAGATTATTAAGTTAACTCAACGCAGGCATAAATTAAATTGCCTTATAGCAAGATGAACCGATCGAAGGTTGGTGGCTTCCGTACCTATATAGATAAATGTAATCGTCAATCACCAGATTAAATCACAAGATTAAATAGTTTTCTTAAAATGAAATATATAATGATATCAATATATGATTAAATTATCTACACAAGACATTTGACGACCCGCATGGCGGAACGGTTACCATACCGGTCTGACACGCAATGGGTTCGATTCCCGGCCAGACAGGCATCTAAATGATGAATTAAAATTTCTCTTCTGGGTCTGGGCGTCCATGGCACCCACGACACAGGAGAAAATCCTACTGTGGGACTATCAGTGTAGAAAACGTTTAAGTTTTTAAGCAGGTTTTTTTTAACAAAGTTATGATAACATTACGAACGATTTTACAACTGTATTTTAGGTAGGCATATAATAAGTTTTATTACCAGTCTGTTATTAAACGACAGTAATTACCGCGTTGATTAAAAGTAAAACCAAATAAAACAGTTTTACTACAGTTTTAATTACCAAACTTGCTTTTGTTCGCGAACCCAGGACTTTCATAGGTGTTAATGCGAGAGCGAACAAGTTTCTCGTCTATTGACATTTTGTAGAGCTTTTCATTCAAGAGCAAGTGTTTAAAAGAATTTCTGAAAGCAGAAATACCCGTTTTATGTGGAACTCGTATGCTGAACTCGTAATGCGGTATCGCTGGTATTCTTTGAGAAATTGTTCTGCATTGTATGAAGCGTTCCAATTTAGTCCTCAAAGACAGCGATGTATATAACAATTGTAGGTAGTATTCCTTTTGTAATTGTTATTTACTCGTGTTGTCGGTAATGTTAAATTGGCTTGATTTTTTAAGACATTGTGTTGCATAGTATTTTTAATAAAGAAAGATCTCCCGTCTGATAGGTGATCATGCTTGGGAAACGGCCGTGCTCCGACACTCAGTTCGGAGCTTGTATATATGCAAGGTATTAAAAATACTTCGATATCGTGATTCAGATTACGCGTGGCGCCATCTCTGGACGACAGGCGGGAAGTCGCCACAGTATGAAGCGTTCCAATTTAGTCCTTAAAGACTGATAACCTTAAACAGTTACACTTCTTTCCTAATTGTAGAACGAAGGTTAGGTGTGATTAAGCTAGCCAAATAGTAGAAACACACTGAATGTTTCTTAACTTTGTTAAACTTAAATCAAAAACTTCACTATTTATTATGTTAAATGTGACAAGTAAACAGTCGAAATAACAAGTCGATGTAAAAAGTATATGCAGTTCCCACATGTACTAGTACTGCCGGATCCCGTGGGAACTCGTTTTTCTGGAGATGCTCCACGTTTTAATGACTAGCGGTTAGATCTCCCCCAAACACATTTACGAGGGAACGAGCCGGTGACTAATAAATTAAACTTCATATTCATTGGATCCCTACACAATCATTTAAGAAATGGGACAGTTCATTGCTTCTCCTTTGTAACACTGTGTGTACTGAACCAATCTAGTAAGGCCTCCTTTATTATACAACACATACATAGATGTAAATTCATACTTAAAATTATATTAACAAAATATCTCAAGCAAATAGTTTAAAAACAAAGAAAGAAGCATATGATTCGAAGGTTGTTTTGTTAATAGATATTAAATATTTTCGAAATGATTGTCTGGTAAGCGAGATAAGCAGGTCCAAGGCGTTCCAACTTAGAGGAGTAGCAACGCACCTGTAGGTAACATTACGTATGACTTAAGTCATGGGGCTGATAACAAATGTTCATGCGTGACGGTGACCACTTACAATCAGGTAGACTGCATGCTCAGCTGCGGCTTCCGTCACACAAAAAAGGAAAGCCTATGACGACCCACATTACGTACGACCACGAAACCAATATGGTCAGACTCCCATATCACCACTATTACATGAATTAAAATTCACGTTTACAAGCAATAAAGCAAAATTCGTTTGTGTATTTATAATTCGATTGAAATTAATCGAATGCAATCCATTGAATAAATTGCTAAATCGAATTGCCAACACTCATTAACGACCACGCAATAGTGATCAACGTAATAAATACATACCGCACAGCAGTAATCGAATTCCATCAGTCTTTACAGATACACATTGTAGGTTAAACTGAGCCAGTTGGGAGTTTTTTAGGTACAATTAATTAAGTACTTATTTTATGAAGAGTTGTGACTTAGCTTAACATCCACAGCAAATTTCAAAAAAAAAATTCAAAATTTTACGACGTTGACATCCATTTCTATGTTTCAGTTTCATGTACGACTTTTTATTTCGCTTTCGTAATTACATCACTGAGTGCTACTATGTATAATACTATTTATTTGTAAAAGAATATTTCGGTAAAAATGCCTGCAGCACAAAAACTAACAGATGGATAGAACGAAGTTTTACGAGTGCTGTTTTTTATCCAGGATACAAAAACCTTAAAATTCTGAAGAAAGATGATACGCAGTTCCTTGTTGCTGGTGTCAACATTAAAAAATATTTATTTACGACAGAATATGTGTAACATGCTTTAAGCGTTACTAGTTACACAATTAGTGAGCAGGAAATAAATTGTTATGTTAAATAAATAACAAACGCTGTAAGAGAAAATGACTCACACGTCCAAACGAATTACAATTTCAAACAAAGACAGTAACGTGCTAAATATAATACTTAATGACTGGGCAAGTGGGGATGAAGGGTGACACATTGTCCTTTGTGACAATAGAGAGGTCTGTTTAAACAAGCTTTAAAGCGAAACAAATGTCCACTGTACAATGCTCATGCGACGGGGGGTGATCCGACAAGGGCGTTATTGGTTTTGTCAGAATGTATTAATAAACTGTTTTGTGTGGGTAAGGCAGCTGACAAAGCTTTAATGAGATATGGTTATATTAAACTGTCAACAAAGGTACAATAGACTTCAGAAACCGCAATGTAGGAGCTTTTTTGAAGGTATACACACAAACATACAAGCAAACAGACCTGTAATCGAGAATCTTTTAATTTTGAAACCCTATTAGTAGTGAATACGAAGAACCACTTTTAGGAAGGTTTACACAAAAGTTTATAAAAAATACAACAAATTTCTAAATCACCTTTAAAGTATGAAATAATAATTTAGACTCCTTACGTGAATATCTAGCTAACCTTCTGAAACAAAACAAACGTATAGTAAGTTGGTTAAAATGTATTTTCCGGCTCGGAGGACCATTTTGTTTGCATATCATTTTGTAATAATATTATACTAACATTATCATTTGCTTAAAACTTCGCTTCTAAAACTCAACACTAATGTTTCCCATTAATTAATATAGCAGCAAGGATGTCGTCATAATTACATGTAATCTTATCGAACTTTAAGTAGCCAAGTTTTGTTTGATTTTTTATTAAGAAGCATCACGTCATGCCCTACCACCGTGGGATAGAACAGTATCTCTTTATTCAATCTTAATTACATCGACCAGTGCATAATGAGTAAGATCGTTGTAAAACTAAAGGAAACAGACATTTAAAATGACACTCATAAATAATTCAGTGTCTTCTCATCTCGATTTGAATGTTATTTTTCAATTATATAAGATGACTATGACTATTGTATCGAAAATATATTAGCTTTGAGTAAAGCCGGTGTTTGTTAATTTTATAAAGTAGAAATTTGGACCGCATTAATTTTTGAGAATGATATGGAATCGATACTTATGATCATAACTATCAAATAATTGAAATCTTAAAAAAATGTAAAAGTCCTTTAACACAATGGTGTGCAATGAAACAACTGCTGAAAAATTAGCTAGACTCCCGAACATCCTAGAAGACGTACGTTAATCAACACAGATTGCCAAGCAATCAAGCCACAACTGGCTCGTGGACCGGCACACGGCTGGCACGCTTCCAGCTCCCTTTGTCTGCTTGTCTGCCTCTTTGTCTGCCGCTTTGTTCGCGCAAGGACGCGCATGCACTGAATTATTCATGAGTGTTTTCGACTCATGTGCCGTCAAAATTTCCGAAAAACTTTGCCAGCTAGCGCAAACAATGCTAAGCTAAGAAATATAAGTGTCTCGCTAAAAGTATAAATCGAGTTCTTTAATTTTTTATTATGCAGATTTTTTGTCGACAGTAGCAAAAGAAATAGTGAAAATGGCTTTGAATGGTATAAAACTATAAATCATTTCACTATGTTCAAATTATTCTGTTATCTTTCATTAACAATTTATATAACGTCTATTTTATGACAGTCGTTTTTTTTTAGTTATTCAAATTTAACTTCATTATTTCCTTTGCATTTTCTTATAAAATATTCGTGTTAATAAAACACATTGTACAAAGAATATTACTTGCGGCACTTAAATTTTATGCATGCAACTATGGACCATTCGCTGCAATATACAATGTTACAATGCAAACAGTGTCAATAAAACCGCATTTTCCCAGGGATATCTGAAGGCCCGTAGGACACCGAATGGCTATTAGGCGATAAATCGCCTGAAAGTGCAATAAAGGGCGATCGTGCTGAAAATACCGCCGTGTCTTTGTTATGGTAATGGCTGTAGACACCAGCTATTCTATTACGACTTAATCAGATACCTGTTGCTAAGCCCAGCTTTGCAAGATGTTACCGACGGCTTGGGCTTTTGGAGTTTTGACACCTTTGCATATTTCATAAATATCCCTTGACGATGGAATTAGTGGATTCAACAGAACTAACGGTTCGGCACAAGTTTCTTCGATCAATGTAGAAGGTCTGGAAGTTCTAGAACACACTCACTGATTTGGTTTCTAAAGTAGTTCATGATTAAATATTTAACTGTTCTAAAACAACCAAAATCAATTCGTCTTTTGTGTTGCTAAGAGCAAGATACTAAAAATAACTCGTTGCTCGTCTAACTGTTCGTAATCAAACATATTCTCATTAAGAAGTACATTTTTATTCAAAAGTTTGACTAAGTGGATTTTATTGACTTAAGAAATAAAGTTTCTCGTTTCTCAAGTTATAAAGAGAGCAATGATATTAACGTCTTAACGCCACTATCGCCGTGCATGTTTTTAACATGACGCATGTACGTTGCATTTCCAAGTCAATAAGTAAAACTGGGTCGTATGAAGAATTTAAATTGGAGTGGACGTCACGTTACGGTTAAATTCGACGACTTTCGAAACGATGGCCCGCACTTGTTTACGTTCGGATAACGTTAAACGCACTTTGCGAACTTGATCCGATTCTTATGTGTGTTACG
Source organism: Urbanus proteus proteus (assembly GCA_018251915.1). Lineage (NCBI taxonomy): Eukaryota > Metazoa > Arthropoda > Insecta > Lepidoptera > Hesperiidae > Urbanus > Urbanus proteus. The sequence goes on from DWPV01002097.1 coordinate 7,904, forward strand.
AAGTTACGAGTGTAGGAAAATTCTGGCGGATTTTATTACGTTTGTAGTCTTTAAAAGCAACGTTATATTCTACTAGCTTGTTATAGTTTAGTGTATTATCTTTTAAGCTTTTAAAATAACTGTTTCTACGTACTTATAATTAATAAGAGCATGATTCTTATTAATTGGCTTAATATTTTCCTACACACTCTTGTCTTCATCTTCATCATTTTCCTTTTCGGATAAGATATTTAAGAACTAATGAGTCCTTTTTATCACTTCATAAGTTTTTTAAAGGAAAAAAATGTTATCCATATGTGAAAGTGAAAGTTAATACGAAGCAGAAGCCACATAATTTAATAATATCGAACATGTTGCAAGTTAAGTGAAACAATAGTATAAATAAACATTCACCAATTGACAAAAGTCCTCTAATTTATGATCTTCACGTTGTCAAGTCTTACGTGACACATCGAAATATAAAATTCAAAGACCAGAAGATGGTTAAATATGTTTTGCTAATTCTAAATACTAAGTTGATACGATTCATCTTAACCACACACTTGTACAATCAATAAAAAACGAAGATCAAATGACACTTACGTATTAATATATATGTAATGTATTTTCCTGTATTCCGTACGTTATAATGTCCAGATTGCCTCAATATTGTCCAGAAGAAATGTTCGGTCGCGTCTATGTTGATATTGCGTAAAGGGCGGGAAACAAACCCCGTATTGTCACTTGTGTCGTAGTTAGTTATGTGTTTGTGGCGTGACCCGAATGGCTCTGTCGCTTTGTTCCGCAAAGGGACGCTAAATCTCTTGCTCGAATTGCCATACCGCCTATATGTCATTACGTAATAGTTGATAACGTTGTCCTAGATTCAGATGTACAATATTTCCTTGAGTGGTATGTCATCTTACAATTGTACTGGTTTGTCTCTTAATGATTTTGCGTCGTCAAAATAACCGGTTGGTGTTAATTGTTTAAGTGCACTCAAACATAACAATCCTATTTTCAGGTTATGTGAATTTTCTTCCAATTCCGCCATTATTTTGCCATAAGTATTGTAATAAATCTTTTCTGAATAACTAATATAACAAGGGGTTTCTATTTTGTTATCACAAAATTTGCATTATAATCTTAAGAAAGCGGAAATCGAATTTCAGAGACACTCCAACTTTATTTATAAAGATATAAATAAAAATTTCAGTCTGTATTATTCGTGAATTACGATCCGATTTTCTTCAACATCCTAAATATTATAAATGCGAAAGTCCTTTTATTTGTTTGTTTGTTTGTTTGTTACGCCTTCAAGCTTTAACTACTCAACCGATCGTTATGAAATTTTGCACACACATTGCCGGGGGTCTGGAAAAGGATATAGGGTACCTTTTATCCCGAAAAGTGATACTACTCCCGCGGGATAGAAAAGTAACTTTTATTCCTACAATTTACCTACTTTTTATACCTACGGCCTCTTTGTGTGAATGAGCGCGAGCGAAGCTGCGGGTAAATACTAGTTTATTATAAAATGGTAATATCTTCTAGTAGACGGTTTAGAACGTTTCTTCCAGACAGTGTCGTTTCGACTCGCAAGTTCAATCGCACTCATATATCCCGGGGAATAAGTAGTTTTTACGGCATTAGTCACACGGCTCCAGACTGCCGTAGCTCGGGTTCAATCCCGGGTGCTGACTGGGTGCCAGACGGAATATTTAGTGGTCTAGACTCCAGGCGGGACAGCTTCAAGGGATAAAGTTTTACTCTCATAATTCATTGTACAATCTGTATCGGTCCGTGTAGGATATTCAACGGAAATGTAGGTATTGGACAGCTGCATCGTTCGTATACAATGTTTTACGATAGAATCGTATCTTTTTATAGTTCTCACATATTTATAATGGAAACAACGCACGAATTTATTATACATGATTTAATATATCGTGAGAATGAGTAATTGTGGTGTAGACCCTTCGTGGTTCTAGGGCGTAATCACCGCTATATCTATTTTTGTCTTCAAGTCACTCTTCAAGTTGTTCTGTGTTGAAGATTATGAAAATTCACATAATGCACTCCAGCGTTGTTTTCAAGGACAGAAATGTCTATGTCTCTGTGATCACATTTAAAGATATACATGAAATTTAAAACAGTAACAATAAACTACTTTTTAACCTGAAAATCTTGAAGACTAACTGGCGGATTCACCCGCGTTAAAAAGTAAAAAGGCGTTATTTAGGTAAGCGCGCCCTAATACTTTAAAAAAAATTAAATTAGCCTACGTCATGTCTTAGAACTTCAGCTATCTTCCAGTGAGAGTCCCGTCAAAATCGGGCCATCCGTTTAGAAGATTACCTCAGGGAAACACACAGACAGGAAAAAAAATTGTTACAGGTATCGTATATCGTATATGCATTGAGTAAAAAGTCGTTATTTTAAAATCACAAACAGACAAATCAATTTTATTTAAATAAGGTCTTATAGGGTTGCATGCGAGCAGTAAAACCTTTTGCTTTCGCAAAAAAATTAAATGTTTCAAACAATTTCCATTCTTGTTGCACCGCTTCGAAGCCTCTATTATGCAAGAGCATTCCATCGCCGCTGTAAACAACTCTTACATTGCTGCTTCTATTGCAGACGGCATCAAGGCCAGGGTCGGTATCGTTGTTAGATAGCGCTGACACGCGATTTTAACCTTTGGGTATATTCAGACATGTTACTTGGAAATGGCATCGGATTTTCTATTGTTATGCAGCTATGTATGTGGATAGACAGATGATTTTATATACAATTTCTTTAATACCTTTTATTGTTTTAAGTCCCTTCTTATAACGTGATTTTGGTAGATCAAAGGTCCTTACCAATTAGGTAAATGTAAATCGATTACTTATAATAATTTCTCCCTTCTTGTTTGTTACGTGCTACATAATTATTATTGTTTATTCGTTCCGTTAAAATAATAATTTTACATTCCTATTTATACAGTTTCTATTTTTGTAATTGATTCTGTAGTTATGTATGTGGAGAAAACTGTGTTTTTTTTAAATTATGTGACGATATATAATTTCTAACTTAACATATAATAAAATGTAATGTTAACCAGCAGAGACCATTTGAATCGTTAGAAACTTCCGAATACAGTAAAAAGCTGGGCAATAACTTGTAATCTATAAGTTTTATAGCTTAACAAGATTAAATTAAGTCGTAACCAGGAGGCATGGTATCGATAATCTTGTATCGACACCACTTATTGTTAGGAATTCAGCCCATAAAACATAATGCTCTTATTTATAGCCGTTTTGTTCTCATTTACATATCGGTTCGGAAAATTTACGTGTGTGTTTGTTAAAAAGTCATTGTTGTATACACGTCTCACTATAACGGTCCATGATAAAGAAAAATATTGTTTAAAATATTTAATTGCTTTAAAATCAGAAAAAAACTTGAAAGGGAGCTTCGATGTGGTACTACCAGATAGTTTCTTTTTATTTCATTTCATTTTCGATTTATTTACTTCTGAGAACTAGTTCATTAAGTAATCTTCATAAGTTGCATTATAGCAATCCCTAACATCACAATACGGCATCTATACAATCCAAAATTTCGTAAAGATATTAAGATGTGTATGCATGTCTATAAAAAAGCACCCAAAATGTTCAACTCTGGGACTATTTTATAAATGGCTCTAATGTAAACATAATAAAGTGGTTCCAACATGGGAAGTTTACAAGGGCTAGTAGATCGAAGAATCTTGTTTACATTGTATAGTGCTGTTTACATTGGACTTTATTAACTTTATAGGAAGCAAGAGTTCTTATGTAATAATTTTATTAACAGTGTTACTTAATAATAACTTTATAATTCAATTATTAATTTGTTTGTCTCTTATTTTCAGGTAAGCAAGCAGTCGTAAGATGTATGTGATAACATACAGCAGCTTTGGTAAGGTTTTTGTAAGTTAAGTCTTTACAATGAGAACATTCTAATTAGAGGTATCGAAATTCATTATTTAGTATCTAGTTAGTATAATAAGAAGGAATAGTTTCATATTTAGTATTCGCTAAGTAATGGTTACTTGGTCTCTTCTCTTCTATACCACCTTATAATTCAAAATCATTTTATTTCACTTTCACACTCATTTTATTTAATTAGACTTTGCCATTTTTTCCTGAATCTTTATTTTTACGCACCATTTAAAACGATAGTATTGTATTGAATGCTTCAAAAACCATCAACAACTTACTTATATTACCTATCACGCGCTAATGGGTGTTTCAAAAATTAAAGTAGCTTATGTTACGCCTTAGACCTCGTGAAAGTCTCGTCAAAATCGGTCCAGCCGTTTAGAAGATTAGCTCAGTCAAACAGACAGAATTTTTTTAAATTACATTTTCGTTATAGTTATCGTGTATACTGTCATATGCATCGAGTAAAAAAATGTCATTTTGAAATCACAAACAGACATTTCAATTTTATTTATATGCATAGATACTCATAAATCCTCTTTACATAACTTCTTAAAATTAAGGAGTTACGAAATAGTTCGTGACACAAACTGCGATGGCAATGCTAACAGCGAGACGCCGTCCATTAGCTTCTAGCTAGACAACATAGATGCTGTCCACGATAACGCATTAGACAAAAGGTCTGCAATTAAGAATTGAGATCGTTTCGTTCGGTTTAATTGCTCGCTTGATTAGTGTAACACAAATGGAGGTCACATCGCCTTGGAGTCGATACTTGTCGATTTATGGACTGGTCGCACTAACAGCGAATGACTGTTGCGAGTTTAAAGAGATGAAGATCTTCGTCGCAAATGACTCTGGGAGGTTGGAGAGCATACTCTACCACGCTGGCTTCAATGTAGAGAAAGGATAAGTGACCAATCTATGTTAGCTGTTTCTGAAACTGCCACTACAGTCTCCGGCAAAATTCAACATCTGCTGTCTTATGACACAATTTAACCGCACCTGTGATCATCATTAGATTTATATCAACTTTAGGCTCAACAACTAATAATCTATTGACATCAAGCGTACTCTTATTCCTGTTACATTAAGTATTTTTTAAATTACTTACGCCCTTAATAAGCTTAACAATTATAGCTAAACTTAACAAAGTTACAGATATTTTAGAATATTAAAAAAAAACAAGAACTTTTGAATCACTTTTATACGCATTGTCAGTTCTTCTACTAGCGTTAATTATATTCTATCTCTTATTGTCAGTAGTGAAGCAAGTGATTTACGATCTTAGACAAAGGGACAGGATGTCAAGGGGTCAATGGCGGAAAAAGTAGAAGGTCAGCCGAATTTACTAGAACGAAAAGGTTGGGTCATGAATAATGTTATTGGTACACGTATGAATAAATGTATACACACTTTTTGCACGCAATGGCCGAATATCGATGAAAGATGTACCGAGTTCAACGTATGTTTAGGCGTCAAATATGTAACATGTAACATCTTTTTGTATCCTTCCAAAATTTTACTTATGTAGAGTATATTTTTGGTAAGATTTTCTAACTCAATTGTAGTTCTGCGCTGTTTTTGATTTTATTTAATTAAGTATTGTCGTGTTCTATAATGACTTCTCTTTTTTTGTCCCACTGCTGGACACTGGTCTTATCTCTCGCTACTATTATTCCTTTTTTAATTATATTGCATTAAGAGAGAGAAAAATATGAAGATACGTTTTTTAAACCCTGTTAAATCCATATAAACTCAAACAGTATTAAGTCTGTGCTATATTTCTTTTCATAAGCCTTTTCTGCGGAGAATGGACCCTACAGTCAATCGTAATGACGTCTTTTCATCCTTTTGATGCAACGCCCTTAATGGAGACTAGTCGGGATTCGTGTGAATGAATTGAGAATGATGAATCAATTTGCAATGAAAGCTTTTGATTTATTACAATAAAGGGAATACGAAATGTTTTCGAATCGCGTTGTTTCGTTTTAATATTTAAAAAGCTTTTAAATAAGCTTTCAGAGTGATAAATCAATGATTTGTTGGATCTGTCAGTGTCTACATTGTATAATAGTCATATAGTTTGTTTGGGTTTTAGTATCCTTAGCTTTTTGTATAAATATGTTTGAAATACTAATTTCTATTTTTATTGGGTATCTTTAATTACAATTTTGGATTCTGATTGCAATTAGCAAATATTAAATTAACCATGTTCTTGTAAAAGTTCTAATCACAAATTATTTATAATTCATAATGTCACATTTTAACCAATTCTCAAAAACCATGTACCTCATTAATAAAAGACTCAAAATAAAACATAAAAATATACGTCTAGTAAAACGTATAGCATTCTAGTAGTTATGAAATCATAAATACTAAAGATCATAATAGAAAGCAAGAATGAAATATCATAAAGAAAGTATTTAAAGAAAATGAGATAGCCGTAATAGAATCGATAAAAAACATGATATATAATAGAACGCCGTTTATAACACCTATTAAAGTAAGCGGTTTCCATTTATATAATTACTTTCCAAACCTGGGCCCAACATAAAAGCGTACGTGGTGAAATTAAATTCAGCCGTTATAATGATATATCGAAACCGATAAATATCGTTATGTATACCGGGTCCACGAATGTGACGTCAACATAAAGCACCAATCTTGGGACCAATGTTTGCAACACTGTTTTAAACGGCTACAGGTAATACGATGTTGTTGTACTAATATGTTGGCTAGTGTTGCTTTTGGAAGACGTTATTTTTGCCATGGACGTGCAAGATGTGGAAAGAAGTTCTTCCCGTGGTATTACCGGAGCGCTCTTCAAAATAGGTCCAAAAAGATCTCTTCTTCAAAGCGATGCATTGGCGACTCCTCTGGTGTTGCAAATGTCCATAGCCGACGGTGACACTTTCCATCAGTCGGCCCGTCCGCCTTATTGCTAGGTTATAAAAAAATGTTCACGAACCATGACTGTAAATAACTTCTGACCTACTATTCGACAATTTTTAGTCCAATATAAAGAGAGACAAATTGTGTTGGGCCAAGAATTTGCCAAATCATGGAGAGATTAAAATGTCAATAGCTTGCTTCAAGTTTGTATATGGTTGGAATGAATTAATGTTTTATTAGGACCAGAACTTTTATAACTTTTGCCAAATTTGTGTGGAGATAAATTATAAGTGAAACCTGGTTCTCACCAATAAACCAATTTGTTTTCAACCATTATGCTTGGCATAAATGGACAAAGTAAGATTTTAATCAAGTTTGCACAAAAGTTTTTGCCGCAAACGTGCAAGATGTAAAATGAACTTCCTCCTGAGATATTTCCGGAGCGCTATGACATGGGTTTTTCAAACATTGCAAAAATAGCTCTCTCCCAAAGTCGGTAATGCATTGGCTACTTCTCTAATGATGCAAATGTCCATAGGCGATAATGAATACTTTCCATCAGGTAGCCCGTTTTTACGTTTAAGCATAAAAGGCAATAGTGATATCGCCTTTTTATGCTAATCAGAAACAATATCAACAAATCAATGGAACGTATAATTTGCTTATAGTTACTTCATTAAACTATAGGTTTGTGCAATTTGTGGCCTATTGCTACTTTGATATAGTTTCAGTCGAAGGAAACTTATAATTTTACGGTTCATTGATCCAATACCAACGAAGACCTTGATGGGGTTTTTGTTGCTTTTTTGTTGTCATCTATATTAAACACGTGGAGAAATAAAAAATAAACTGTCGTTTAGGGGAAAACATAACTCGACACAACATAAAAAAAGCACAGTATTCACGCGAACCGGCATGGTGTACAAACTCATACAAGTGCAAGCCGCGCTTCAATGCGAGGCGCGGTCTTCTTTTTTTGATCTGAGACAATAAACGATACATAATGCATCGAGGGAGTCAATTCCATTCTGTTTAAGTATTGCGATCGCCGTGAGAGAGTAAATGTTGTTTTATATGATTATTATACAGTACATTTACCATGTAGTTTATGTGCATAACTAGCTGAACCCCGCGGTTTCACCCGCACTTAAAAAGTAAGAAGAAATACATATTTGAACATAAATGTCATCCCGCTCTTCCGCGACGGTGTGCGCATGCGAAGTCCCGTCAAAATCCGTCCAGCCGTTTAGAAGATTAGCTCAGCCAAACAGACAGACAGACAGACAGACAGACAGTCAAAAATTTTTTTAATTGCATTTTCGTTATAGGTAGGTATCGTGTATACTTTCATATAAATTTTTTTACTCAATAATTTTATTTTAAATCACAAACAGACACTTCAATTTTATTTATTTGTATAGATTATACAGTACATTTACTATGTAGTTTATGTGCATAATGTATGTGATATTATGTTATAATGAGAATGTCGTAATAGATGGCGCCGGTCGACATTATATATTGCATTAGAAACAATTATAGAGATTAACTAATGGATTCTTCGACACATTCTTTTTCATGCTTCTTAACCCGGATGTAGCTTAAGTGATGAAATCAATTGCATTTTGTACTAAGATTTTATTTCGCTTTTTACTTTACAGTCAATGAGGACGTTAAGATAATTTAAATAGTATTATTGCTGTTGTTCGGCAAAAACGTGTGCTAATGCGGTGCTGCCGCCACGACCTAACCGGAATATTTCTTAAAAACTTTTAATAAATGAAAAAGACTTCATTTAAGAAAACTATTTGCTGCCCTAAGGAATTAAGTTCGAATAGCTAAATGAATCTTCCGTGATTCACCCTGCAAACTGTAAGACGAGGATTCCAACATTGCTGCTAAAAGCTAGAATACGTTTTCGGTGCTAGTGTTTGTCTAGTCACAGAAAAAGAAACCTAAAACGCGTTTTCGGTCCTAGTATTTATTTAACCATAGAAAAAATACCTTTAAAATTATAATTCGTATCGTTTACATACTAAACATGTTGCGTTGTCTTGGACTTAAGCCAAGTTTCAGTGGCGCTCCTGAAAGTGGTGCGCGGATTCGGAACTGTGTTCATTGATTTCAGAGGAAATAGTTCATGTGGATACCATCAGAGGGCGGCACATGGGTCTGTCCAAGAAATATTTTAATACACATACATATATGTATGTAAAAGTCCGTTTTTATATACGTGTTTACTAAAAATCCATTTCTTAACTTGCAACGTAAAAACACTTTTAACGTAGATAATTACGTATGATTTATTTTTTATTTTTTAATTAAACAAAAACTGTTTTAATTCTGTAGAAAATTTGATTTTTTTTATTGTACACGTAGATTTCAAAGTATGAAATATAAGATTTTAATGTCGAGAAATTTTAACTTATGTTTAATTAACATTATTGCACTTTAAAAAATGTGCAAATAACATTTACTTGTAAAATTAAACAATCGCACATGAAATTACAAAACCTAACCTAAGTTCTTTAGCTTTATTGTGCTTTGAAAAATGTGGAAAGAATAACATCTCTGTGTAAAACTTGTTACAATCGAACATGAAATATTGATGCCAAAGCTCTTTGAAGTATGGAATTATCGGCGAACATAAAATGTCGTCTTGCATTGGTTATTCGCAGTAACATGCCTTCTGCGTCACAATTTATTTTTCCAATGTTTGTGTAGGAAAGTCGGGCAGAAACATGGGATAATTCTTTGTTACGACTATTTTTGTGTAGTACCAGAATTACCAGGCAATCCAACTTAGTCCACAGAGGCACTTGACTACTCTATCCATCCATCAGCCTTTTGAGGTCCACTGCTGGACATAGGCCTCCCCTAAGTGTCCCCATTCCAATCGGTCTTGTGCCCTCTGAATCCAGCGGTTTTCTGCTGTCTTCTTCAAGTCATCAGTCCACCTGGTCGGGGGGCGACTACGCAATATAATCGATTTCCATAGGCGGCAGTGCCCTTAATATTATTTAGGAGAACTGCATCCTCGTTTGGTACTTCTAAATTGTATGTCCAAATCGATATTGCTTATTCATGTGAGAGATAAGCAATTTTGTAAATTACTGATTATAGTAGCCCCTATAACAAACAGATCAGCTGAGACGGAACGAAATAATATTTGGGGTGGTTTTATGTGAGAATTGTGTTTATTTTAATTTGCACCCTCGTTCCACACGTTTCATAGGGTGACCTGGTGTTGGTGACTGGTACAAACTGACCGCTGACCAATTATATGAGCAAGCTAGCTGATCGCCGCGGTTTCACCCGCGTTAAAAAAGTAAAAAGGAATACATATCTAAACATAGATAACACCCCGTTCTCCCGCAAGGGCATGCGCGTGGCGCGTTCGCTAATGCTT
>DWPV01002098.1:0-18153 GCA_018251915.1 Urbanus proteus proteus
GTAATTTTTTTTTCGATATCTTCAATGTACAGACATCGACCTGTTACAATTTTATTATAAGTAGAGATGGTTCATATGCATTCGACTTCTTATAGGGTATCTGAGGTTGATATTGGCAATTGATTAAAGGGTAACTATAATTAGTAGAATCGTATTCTAGAAGACTAAAACAAACAAAACGTCTTGTTCTTTTTTGAGAATTTTTACAAAGTTTCTTGAATTTTCTTTTGAATAGAGATTCTTGTGTTTCTTCATCTCCTTAACAAATCACCTTCCATAGTGGTAGTAGGTAAATTAATGGAGTTCAAAAATAATTATATTTAGTTTTAATTTAGTATGTATTTGGTTGTATTTTTTTCTTAATGCAAGGATTCCCGTACTTAATGTAAAAAAAAACAAAAAGCTCATCGTATAAATGAACACGCTCAAACATCCGTTAATACTAACGTTAAGTAGGAATCAAGCACCTACTACACGCATCTGTAACGTTTTGAACTACCGAACCTCCCCACTTACGACCACCTCTTAATTATTTTTACGTCAAAAATCCCCACCCTACCTGTCTAGCCCTTTGTAGGGGCAGAGAACCGTTATGGTGTTAGTAACATGGCGGATGAAAAGTAACGAATGGTAATTCTATGGAAATATAGTTCCGAAGTCTATATAATACTAAAACTTACTTTTCTAAAGGTTTTTTTTTTAATTGTCAATTTTCGTTTATCTTTGCTCAATCGGTACTATAGTAAAAAAAGTAATGTCGTCTTGTCCAGAAAAGGACATAAGTATATCCATTTCATCCCGATAATAGATAGTACTCCTGAGTGAAGGAAAAATGTAATTTATACCTACAACCTACCTACTATTATACCTGCGGCCTTGATATCAATTAATTGCATTTGTGTTATACCTGAAGCATACAATCCTATTATAAGTACTAATGTACGTGTAGGTAAACACTAACGCGAGTAAAGCCACGGGTAAAAATGTGTATGCGTATGTGTATGAGAACACAATATGTAATATATAAACGTAGGTACTTCATTCGTTAGGTATATAGTGTACGAGGCACTGTACATTAAACTACATGTTAGTACCTCTACAATCAGTTTTAACCGCGAATTTAGATTTATGCAAACGGTAATAAACTCTAATGTTATCAAAGACACCGTTTTAATGAGTGATAATGGGGTGATATCTTGTTTTCGTACTTATCAGCACTAAATAGAATATTATTAAATAAAGCTATGTATATTTATATTATTTATTATATAATTATAGTGTTAAACTAAATAACGTAGAAATAATGGATTGGGTTATTGACCTTTGTTGTTAAACGAATTCATCTCAGCTCAGCTGATCTGTCAACCCGAAATAAATAAGTAATAAATTAGCCACGTTAATTGATTATTTACTTGAATATTTAAATATTCAAGGACTTAAGTCCTAAATACATAATAAACAATATATTCCAAGTCCATTGGACGCTGACGACGCTATACCTACATAAGGTGTAGTATGTACATCTGTCATTCAATTTTACCTCGGTTGGATAAATCTACGCTATTTCGTAGTTAATTTCATTACAATTAAAGTAAAATATCTGTCAGATTCAAATTTTCAAACATCCTTAAACCACATGGGCACCGGGCAATATCAAACTGGGGATGAACTCGTGTTTCGTGTAAACAGAAGTAGACCTTCAGAACTGGGCTAGACAGTATATTGATGCTGTGGTATTGAGCTGGAGCTATTGAGCTCCAAGCCTTGTGCCAAAGGGTAATTGTTTCATGGACATTAGTCTTACAGTCGCATTCAACTGACCTTATAACCTGTTTATAATTATTCCGTGCAAATTATAATTTTCCTCGTAAATTGCTATCATCTCGTTAATGTCCATAATATTTTAATATGGCCTTGCTAAAACCTAGACATATTTTTGCTAACTCATTAGAGATTCGCAATCATTGCAAATTGCGTTCCTTGTTCCGAATATAGACTTGTCTGTCTGTCAACGAGCTGTTGTTTTCGATGATCGTCAAGGTTTTACTAATCCGTCAGTTATCATAAATATTCATCAAGGATCATGAGGATATCATCATACATAGTCATGTCATATAATGTGATATGACATGTTGGTAATATCATCTATAATAATATTTTTAAAATGTGACGTGATTTGTAAAATGAAATGTTCTAGAGATTTTTTCTTTCAATCTAGTAATAGAAGCGCAATTAACCTACAAATAATTTGTTTATATGTTTATATAGTTTTAATAGATAATTTCGAAATCTTAAGAACTATATGATTGACTCTTTTACTATAAAAATTACATTTCGACCAATGGAATGTTGACGACTGAACTATTTAGGAATCAGGTCCACTAGGTAAATATTAAAGCTGTTAAATGAAATACTCTTATTAATCTTCATGATGATCCCCGCGGTTTCACCTGCGCTTGAAAAGTAAATCAATAAATATGTCGCGAGATTGACACGGCGATAAAACAAAATGTATCCCACGGGAACCGCACATTTTTCCGTGCTAAAAAGTAGCCTATATGTTATTCCAGACTAATATCTATGTCTGCACCAAATTTCGTCTAGATCCATTCATAAACATACGTAACAAATATCAATTCATCCATCCATCCTCAAAAACTTTCATCTTTATAATATTAGTAAGAAGTAAGACTAAGATTTAAACAACTCATGACTTTTATAACGATTGCGATTATGACTGTTAGATGGAATTGCCAAGAAAGGGAAATCGACAGCTTCAACTGAACAAGAAATATCCAGTTTCATTAAAATTTGTCAATTGAAATGGTCAAATGTATTTTTTCCATGGATTTAATACAGTGATACGTACAATTTTTAATAACTGAACACGAGCTGTACATGTGTTTAGCAGCACGACGTGGACCTACCCTGTTAACATAATGAGCTTAGGTCCACGCCGCCGGCGGTAATAAACGCGTAATCGGAACGCTGGAATCAAACTGTGGGTTTATACGGTGACCTATATCACATTATATTACGTACGTTAATTAACCAAGTACACTTCGTTTATGGGTAAAATGAAATTATCATTTTTTAATCGTAATATTCCTCGCTAATTGCGCAGGCCTATGTTGTTAAATGTTCACAAGGGGATAGAGGAGGGATATTACAATTTTGCTTTTTACTCGTCACACCTCCCGAGATAGGCAAGATTACGTGATTGAAGAAATTACTGTATCAAATAGAATATATTATTTGTTGATTCTAATGGACCAATAGACCGTAGCGAGAATAAGTTTAAAAAGGTGAAGACTTATACTATAAAAATGCATACATCGGAATACAGTACCTCGTCCTTTTCGAAGTCGGTAAACTGCACTAAAATAGCTCTGATATTCTTATTCGAGCGGCTTATAAAATCTGGATGTTGACATACGAGTACTTTACTAAGGGTATACGTGACACCTTTAACGTATTAAACCGTAGTGTGATATACTATTTAATATAGATATCAATAATATTTATTTACGGCAGAAAAATGAAAGAACGCCATCAAAGAGCGGCAGTTCGTATAAAAATAAAAACGAAGCCTTTTCACTTAATCCTGCACTGCAGCACTTAACATAAAGAGATAAAGCTGTGAACCTAACCTTTGCACCTTTAAACCGGTATTTACATTCAGGTTCTTCACGTTACTATAGCCCTTGCCGTATTTACCGTAGAACCTTCATGAAATATTGTTAAGCCTAGCTCGACACGCACTCGACATCACTGAATCAATAGTTCAGTGACACCACTCGTCTCTGGCTACCGTCATTAAAAATATGAAACGCTTTTCCATTATGGAATTCAACACCACGCCTGCCTGCCATGGGAATTATAATGAATGGAACCCCCTTTTGTTTTTGCGTTCTGAGCTGCACTTCGCGGCGTATAGGTACCATGTCTGGCCATGGAAATTGACTAATAATTTCGTCTAATGTGTCCTGTTTTATAAATATTTCGTACTAGTTTGAATCGGCTACGGGGTCTGCATATTATATCACAAATATAAAGTGCACATGTAAGTGGATATCATGTGGATTTTTAAATACTTGTGGTCCAGTCCCAATGGTCGACATTAAACCATAATTAAAAAATAAAAACGAGATATTGTACATAAATTTTATCTTACAAAAATCTTTACTGTATGAACTTTCACGCATGCCTAATCTCATACATTTTCAGGGGTGTAATATTCGAAAAAAAAGAATCGGTAGTTTAACTTCATGTATTATATAAATATTATACAAAAAATCTGAAAATCCAAGATAGAGAACAATATTTCCAAATCTTAGAAATTATTTTTAAATAATATGAGTAATAAGTACAATGAAACATACTAAAAGGTATTAATCATTATAATCGGATCCATTCAGGATTATATATATAGTCAACCTTGGTTTACCCTCTTACAACAACAAAGTTAAATTTTATCTTCAGGAAACTAGACACGTAAATCCCAGGTTAATTATTCCTGTAATTTATGAATAAGGATAATTGAAAATAGACTATGTGTTGATTGATGTTAATTGCTATTAAATGTTGTAGCTGCAAATATTTATAGATGAGAACACCATATGATTTATTATGCACGTAAATGATCTAATTATAGAATACCATTACAATGTAACATAGCAAGACGAGATAGATTAAAAATAATTTGTGATAACAGAATGTAACAAAAAGAAAATGTAGAAAAATGTAAAATAAAAACCAACAAAAAATGAATACGCCGCTTATTTGCGGTGTGCGTTAAAATTGCAATCATATTGAAATTGCTAATTTTTTATTTATTATTGGTGTAGAAAATTTGTAAAGTTGTACCAAAAGGGTAATGGTTACATGGACATTAGTCTAGAAAATTTGTAATTATGACAATGACTATAGGTATAAAACAAAGTCGCTTTTCGCTGTCTATCCCTATTGTATATGCTTAAATCTTTAAAACTACGTGGATTTAGATGCCATTTCTTTAAATAGATAGAGTGATTCAAGAAGAAAGTTTATATGTATATTATACTTCTATTATATAGTTGTGTAGCATGCGAAGCTGCGGGCAATAGCTAGTTAAGGATAATCTAAACTAAGGTAGCAGCGGAGGACTCTGGTACAGCCATAAAATATACATCGCATAATACTTCCTTAGCCATAAGACCACGGACGAAGACGAGATACGCAAATACATGTAGCTATGTTAAGTATAATAGTTACTAACTGTAATAAATTATATGGGCGCAATAAATGTGGCAATAAATTTAATATTTTTTATTTATTGTCGAATAGCGCGCACGTCGACTATTTCTGACGGCCTTCACCTTGAAACTTCCAGCACTGATACTGGAATTTATGAACCACATGCGAATCAAATGATGTGGTCGTTATGCAACTTGAAGCTCCCATGGTTTTTATTCATCGTCTTCTAAATTATTATCCCAAATATCCCCATGGACACGTGACGTCATCATTAGATTAACTGATGCGGATTACATTCTTTTGGCATTAGTAATCGTTAAACCTAGTTTACATTTTTAGAGAAAGAACGCTAGTTACGTAGTTCTTCCTATAGTTCCTTTTGAGGTGCTTTCACATATTTATATGAGTGTCACGAGTTCCATGCACTCTTATGAAGATCCCTAGTTCTTAAGTCCCTCAGTCTCTTTTCATATTTAAAGGTGGTAGAGCCCTCTGTGGTTCGACTCCGGCGGCACCACCGCCACACCTATTTCTGCCATATGACAGCAGTGTTCAGCACTGCTGTGTTCTGGTTTGAAGGGTGTGGTTAGGGAGACATAGGTACTTACTGTGGCTTTCCAAATTAGTCCTCAAGGGTAGCAACGCATCTATGTTCGACCTCATGTAGGACTGTGATCTAATCTGAGGTTGATTACAGATGTCCATTGGCAGTTGCCAATTACCATTAGGTGGACTGCATGCTCATTTGGTACTTCGATCATATAAAAAATATATATATTTCTAAGATCAATCTTTTAGCAGATATGCAATTGATTACAACTAAATAAACATTGCACAGGTATACCACACATTCTAAACGCAACTCAAAAATCAATATACACCTCATGCATAAATCTTCAGACTAGACGCGAGACAATGAGGATGCAAATGATTGCATGAAATACGCAAATATTCAAATGAGTAGACGCTGATTCCGACGGAAAGGTAAAGTTAAGGGCTATAAGAATTCTTGGATAGTTAATTCATATTCATACGGTTCAAAATGTTATTCTCGTCTCCGATTATTCATCTGATGGCAAGTGGTCACGCCCGCCCATCCACCTAGCTCAAAACACAGCAACGCTTGTTTATAATCTGCTGTTTTCAAAAATACGCACAATCTAGCGCAGTGACTAGAAAACTCCTTTCTACAGGAAAAATGTGTTAATCAAGAGACTTCTAAAAACTGAAGGAAAGTTTCAGTTAGTGATTGTTTTCATAACGTAATAATTCATAGTTAAAAGAATTTTAGGCATTGCACTAAATTATTTTCTCAGAAAGAAAAGTTTGATCGATTCGACCAAGTTCTGTATTACGTATGTATGTTTCCAATTTCGCGTTATCTGTGTCAAACTGGATGATGCGTCTGTGGTCGTGAACGGCGGGATGTTTGCCATAAAAGGGAAAAATGCGGTTACAGGCTCGACGCAATTTGTTGAATTAATTAATATTAATATCATATAACAGTAATAATACCTACCACATGAGTAGATAACAGAATTAATTTATACATAATCATAAATTATCGGGTTATTTATTTGAGTAGAAAATTAATTAAGCGCTAACTGCAAACTGTTATATGAACCCAACGTTGTGTTTCATATATCTAGTTTAATTTGGGCTTCATAAAAGGTTTTTCCCTAACGTCAGTTTGATCCAGGATTGTCATTATCTAGATTTCGCGTATTCCACCCAATGATGTAATCATCATCAAAATCATCAATGTTTTTACGTGCACTCACAAGATTATTAATATTAAACACGAGTCCTTTTGTTACGTCGAATGTAGTAATAAATCGCGGGTATCATAGTCTATAAAAACACGTGAACTTTGTTTATGCTGTAGGTGTTGACTGCGCTTTATAAAGTAGTTCTGAAGTTCATCTATTAGTCTTGTGGTTTTCCTACATGCTACTGTACACGTGAGGTGTTATCTCCTCAGGAAACAATTACAGGACCAAGTCTTCACTGAGATTTTTATGTTTATATTGCTTTTAAATAAACAATGCAAGAGTGTTTTAAAGTAGTATACAAAATTAATTAACACTGTGTCTTAAGTCACTTTTGGTCATTTTAAAAACTTACTAATTAAAAAAAACAATAAGTTTTTTATATATTTTATAGAAGTAGTGCACTGCATTTTTGCACTTTCTCCGTACATCCTGAAGATTGACTTGATTGATACTATTAAGCATTAAGACCGGCATATGTACCATTATTATGATCAATAAGGGGTAAATAAATATATAAATAGAAAACGCGTATTAAGTTCACCTAATGGTTAGTGGCCACTGCCACACAACTCCATGTAAGAATGCCTAAGATGGTTTGCTACGCCGAAGTACTAAGTAAAAGTATTTCCGATATGTCTTCTTTACCACGCCCTTCAAACCAGAACGATCTGTTGTTGTAGAGTCGAACGACAAAGGGTTTTACCTCTACCACAATGTTTTCGTTACCAAATTTAGAACAAAATAAGTAGAGTTCATTATATAATAATTAATTTATTGTTGTTCAAAATGATTGTTTTGCTAACTGCGGTCAACCGACGGACAATGGGTTAGTCAGCAAAACGTGGGTGGCCTGGCTTGCAACGTGTAGGAATTAATTAGCTCTAGCAATTTGTTCAGCTAAATATAGATTTTCCTACCCTATTGTATTCTATTTTTGCGTTAAAGGTAACTTTATACTTAGTTAACAAACATATGTTTGTTTAATCGATCACAAAGATTAATTTTACTTAAAACTAACTTTTTTTTAAGTAAAACCGGGTGAAATTTTACAGATAGTAAGAAAACTGCTATGCGAAAAGGTTGGTTGTGCCGCTTTTCTGCTCGACTTGGTGATGGCACTACCATGCCCCCAGATCAGCGAAACTTAAGAATATGACATTTAATCTACATAAAAAAATCTTCACTTTACCAAAACTTTTTACCATCAGCGCGATACTTCTGATACTACATAGAATTCAATGTAGAGATATAGTGTTCCAAGATAAATTTTGTTACCTCATCATCTATTAAATATTGCCATTTTGTGCCCGTAAACCCAACCCACAAAACTCACAAACATTTAAAAGACCAGTGTATGTTAATTGATGCATACATTAACTGTTCCGGTAAATTTGTAGTAAAATTGCACCTGTTATCCTGCGGGAGTAAATCGCTGGAGCATTGTGGACGTGTAATGAGGCTTACGAACTGGAGCGCATTTTGAATATAGCCTGCAACGGAATTGGAACACGGAACAACGCTATGCAATCAGATTTTCGAAAGTTCGACAAATCTAATTTGATCTGATGATTCGACGAGTATTAACAACCCCAGGTTCGATCTGTCTAAAAATAAAAGAAAGGAGTAGAAATCGAACAGATTGCAATTTTTTTTTTATAAAATATTTAAAAACTAGATGATCCTCGCGGTTTCACCTGCATTGGAAAAGTAAATCAATAAACATGTCGCGAGATTGACACGGCAATAAACCAAAACAAATGTAGACTACGGAAACCGCACATTTTCCCGGGATAAAAAGTAGTTTATATGTTATTCCAGACTACAGTCTATGTCTGCACCAAATTTCACTCGGATCCATTCAGCCGTTTTTAAGTTATAGAGTAACAAACATCCATCCATACATCCTCCCAAACTTTCAGCTTTATAATATTTAAAAAAATTCAACCATCTAACAATAAAATTCTCATCTCATCTGACAATTCTCATAGAAATGCAAAGTTTTATCTCGTTTGTAATATTTAGACAAACGTGAAAATCTTCAAGGTTTAGATGTTTCATCAAAATTATATCTGTTTCCGTCAACTTCATTTTCTTCAGAATGAGTATTTCTCCGAGATGTAGAAAACTTTGATGATGTTCCCTTTTTGTTATATTATTATTATTGTTGTTGTTGTTCCAGAATAAGATTTTTGTGACACTAATGTAAGACCAAATGAAAAAAGCAAAGACATTGAAAGAAAGTCCTTCTTAAATTACTTCTACAAAAAGTACGGTTAGAAAAAAAATAAAGTAGTTGAAGGAAACTAGATAGAAGCTGTAAACTATGCAAAAGCACACCATAAAAACAATTGCAAGCCAATGCCAATCAACACGTAATGTCTATTCTTCTACGCCTATCTCAGGCCATCTATCTATTGACAGCTATCCAGACATCCGATGGTCGTAAAAGGCGTCGGCAGACAACTGCCGCCGTGCTTCGAGAATACTGAGTGGTCATAGACCACAGCCAAATAGAAATCCTCTACGCAATTTATTATGAAAATCACGATAATATTGAGTTAGGAGTTGCAATTATATGATTTATTGTTTGTCATCTCCCCATTATTATCCTGCTGGGGACGGCTTTCCCCTTACTGTGTAAGGGATTAAGGCTTTAGTCCACCGTGCTGACCAATTGCGAATTTATAGACTTCACATACCTTTGAGAAATTTTAAGAACTCTCATTTTGTTTATAGTTATAAAAATTAAAATAAATAGAGATGAGGATAAAAACCATGTGATTTATGGAGTCTCATAACGTATCGACTGTGATCTCCACCACTACTACCTACTCCTACTCTACCACGCACTAGTAGATGATGGAAAATGCTGCTTGCCTCGAATATCTGGTACCTAATATTGTAAGTAGTAACAATATAAAAAATGTGTATGACATTTCTATTCAATATAATTCTGTGGAATAGAAAAACAATTACACGATAGTTGAGTGGCTAATTTATTGTTTGAAACTCTCGGTGCATACGTCGGAGTGCACTCCCGTTATATTTTTTAAATTTTAATCACACCTTCCTATTGCATAATACATCCAATTTCATAAACAATAAAAATATCACCAGCATAAACAAACTTTAACGTATGAATTAAATAATTATCTTTGCCACAGTTCCTATTTATCTCTGATTTAATATTTGTCTCAAGTGACATAATTGTTGAAATGTTGACAAGTTTATTGGGTCAATAGCGACAAAAAAATTATCGTTACTCGTAATATTAGGCATTAAATTATAATAAACTGATATCTATAAATGGAGCAAACATATAATCATCACATTTAATCCTGAAACATCAGTAAAATTACTATTTATTTAAGAAAAAGGTAACGTGTTCACTATTACTTCTCTTTGCAATTTTGCTCGTAATAATTATTACTTGCTTCTAAAAAAAACTTCAAAAAGAAAGTGTTTGTGTGTGTGTTTATGTTAAATTTATAAACCTCATTTGGCAGCTTGGAGAACTTTAAGCAAACTCCTTCTTATTCTGAGAAGGAGATCTATCCCCCGCTATGAGATAATAATGGGTTAACGGCAAAATATTACACAACAAATTGTGCCCGCTTGTGACCAAATGACACAAATACACTGTATGTAAATATAGATCTGCATCAGATTTACACAGAAACCTACATAAAGCCTAATCTCCTGTCCTCGCTGTGCTCATCTCGTAGACACAAGTTCTTAAAAGCTTACTTCTTTTGTACAAGTTGAGACTTAGTTCTTTTAACGACTAGCGCCACCGCCACTAAGTACGTGCTTGTATCTGCTCGTTATTTTTTTAAAACTTAAAAATTGTAATTTTGCGTCGTATGCGAAAAAAATAGTCGTATGAAATTTCTTTTAAATCTTTAATTAGATTAGAATGCTCTTTTTATTGTACTCTGGTTTTATGTCTCCTTACAATTGCGGTACATCTGATATGTACTCCACGTTGCTCCAATTCATATTGGCGGAAGGGGTGCGGTTTAGTGGCCAACCCTTATCGGAGGTTTTCAAAAGGCATAAGGCATCCGACGAGATTTTATGACGGCTCTTATGTGATAACAATCGGAATCTACAGCGTTTCCTCCGAAACGCAAAAAACATTAATTTTGGCAATAGTGGTCTGTTCCTCTCCAACTTCCAACGTTGTGATATTGTTTTTGACTATGCGGAATTCATACTACTGTAAAAAATGCATTCAATATAATTCTAGTCATAAATAGCTTACAAAAGCGTCTGTAGCGATTTGCATTTTTCAACAAACGCAGGCCTAGATTACAGGATTACAGTTTTAATTGCAAGAGCTGTAGTTCCTGATGGTCCTAATTAGCTCGCAGACAGCGCTACAGTATAAAATGAACATCACGGAAGGCTTTAACAGAAAGGATATGATGAATATTAATCCTTTTTGACGTAAAATAAAGTGATTTTCGACAGAAAGAAACCTCATTAGCCTCGCTTTTTACTATGGTATATATTCTTAAAATGGTAGAAATAGTATGGGTAATAGAAACCTATATCTAGCGTAAGTTTTTACGTGTGGGTGGAAGGGTGTGGATGCCGATTGAAATACCTACTCGTGCTGCATTAGTGAGTATTTGTCGATTGCAGGTAGAATAACTGTTCTAAAAGGGGGCTCCGGGGTAGCGGGCGGCTGGAGTGGGAGCTCTAACCGTCCGGCCAGCCCCAGGAAGGACAGCGGTATGTGTGGTCGCGTACCGCTGTGCATCTGACGGTGCGGCGAGTGCAGAATGCTCGCCCGAGCTGAGCCTGATGGGACAACGCGCTCAGAGGACTCCGAATGGTGTTCCTAGCTGAGACCACGGAGTCCTCTTCGCAGCGCCGGGGACGGCCACCGGGGGGGGTTTTAGTGCGGTAAAAATCCCACATAACTCGTCGTCGCTCCCGAGGCGTCGGGTACCTTCTGAAGGTTTCCCCCTCGTAAACAAAAAAAAAGGTGTGACTGTGGTGCCGGCGGAGTCGATTTGCATAGGGTTGTAGCACCTTAAAACTTTGTTACAAAGATGATAAAAAAGCTTTTTCCACAAGAAAAACAACACTGACACCTAGACGTAGGTAGGTACCTATAGCTATACCAACGACACCGCCTAAAATGTATTTATTCCTAAACACTGTTTTCCTTTTTGTCCCCAAAGCCGACTAGTTAATACAATTTGAGTAGGACCTTTTACCAAATTTCCAGTCTGGTTTTACGTCGAAGTACGTAAACCCCGGGGTCCATTAAGTCCAAGCACATTTCACACTAGAACAGTTACGTACTAAGCTCTCTATATAGAACAGTCTGAGTGTCTGTGCCATCTGCGGGGCCGTGTAATCCCGGATCCCGGTTTCAATCCCGGCGCGCGGCGAACCGGACGAAAACGGGAATTATCGTACGAGATCTATGTCTGATTGGAAATAAGTCTTCTAAGGATAAGCTGTTCTGACACGCAAGAGTTGCTCTGTTCGGTAGGTGCTGCTGTCGGAGATTTCAACGTAGAAGTTAATGTTAACGAGTTAAAAGATACATCCCCTTAAGGAACCTCAATAAAAATGTAAATATGCTAAGAGCTAAGAACGAGTAAGACGAATTTGAAGAACAGAATTTTCCTGGTTGTTAATACACACAGGTAAGTAATTCTGTTTGTATTTATGTGGAATGTCCACATTTAATTTTATTAGTTAGGTTCTATATTTATTGTCTCTCATCTAAGAACAAACATCTATCGACCGATACCACAAATGTGTATTAAGTCAAAACCAATTACTCTTCCAATAACATTAAACATTGCTTGTGGACTTTCTTTATAACAACTTGAATAGCGAAGTGGATTGTTGCGGAGATGTTTCTTAATAAAAAAGAAAATATAATATTTTGTTGCAAGAAAATAATGTCTTCATTTCATCTATAATGTGGCTCAAAGAAAACTAGACCGGAGATTGGAAAATCACCCATCCGTTAGACAATACGGCGTCCCCTCGATAGACCTACATTTTTATTTAGAAGCAAGATAGTTTTATTCAGAAATAATTTGTAGGTAGTATTAGATTCGGTGATAGTGTTCTGCTTTGATAAAGACAATAAGGTAGAGACACTTAAGAAATGTCTATGACTACGCTGAAGTAATCTTGTAGTTGTTACTCTTACCATCAAGTGGACTGCCGACTCTGGGATAACTACAGATGTAATTTAGTAGCAGTATCCACTTCCTATCATTTGGACTGCGATAACATAAATATCGTATTTTTACACACTTTACATACTACAAGTGCAGGTAGCACTTATAATTTACTAACAAAGAAAAAAAATTGATTAAATTCCAGCAACTTCGTGCTCATGCTACGACGAAACGATGTTATAGGAAACCTAAAATCAAACATAACCCACGCCATTTACAATTATATAACCCAACCCTAACCCTCGCCCTTCGCAGATCACGAGTACGTGTATTAGAGGGCGAAAAATAGGGTAAAATCACAAATAAACAAGACTTCCGCCGTCAACCCTATTCGAATCCAATTACCTAAGAATTGGACGGAATTCCAACATTTCGGCAAAAGCCGTACGAATGAGACTGGATTCGAGATTAGGGTTGCACCCTTCAAGGTCGATCGTTGGGGAAGATCAGACAAGTTCGGTTAATCGCTTGGTGATAGCTTCCAACGATAATAAGGCAACGGATAAGAGGAAAACTTTGGATTGGTGTATTAGAAGGCAGTAATCGTGTAAACAAAACAAGACGCGTTTCTTTATGTTAATGAAGAATTGTCCCCTACTAATGAATGTACTCGTATGTAATCTAGAATGTAGTATCTATACATTATTTACGTTCATGGTTTCAGATTTCTTTCAAAGATTCATCATCATCATCTAGGGCACTACAGCCACGGGTGGGCCTTGGCCTGGTCCAGAATATCTTTCCAGTCCGATCTATTCTGGGCTTTTGCTCTCCAATTTGTCACGCCCAGTGTTTTTACGTCCTGCACGACTCCATCTAGCCACCTGAGTTTTGGTCTTCCCCGGTTTCTTCGACCATCAGGCTTTCCATGTAGTAGACGTTTGGGAACCCTCGTTTCAACCATCCTTTCCACATGTCCTGCCCATCGTAAACGTCCAATTTTAATAGCCTTGATGACATTTGGCTCGTCGTACATCAGGTAAAGCTCGTGGTTATACCGTATTCGCCAACGTTCATTTTCTAACACTGCACCGAAAATACGTCTTAGAATCTTGCGTTCGAATACTAAAAGTGATTCTTCATCCTTTTTGCTCAGCGCCCAACATTCAGATCCATATGTCAATATCGGTCTTAGTAACGTTTTGTAGAGAAGAAGTTTAATGCATCTTGAAAGTATTCTTGAACGAAAATATCTTAGCAGACCGAAATAGCATTTATTGGCCGCCATAATTCTCCTGCTTACTTCTGAAGATA
This sequence comes from Urbanus proteus proteus, assembly GCA_018251915.1. Classification (NCBI taxonomy): domain Eukaryota; kingdom Metazoa; phylum Arthropoda; class Insecta; order Lepidoptera; family Hesperiidae; genus Urbanus; species Urbanus proteus. The sequence continues at coordinate 14,477 of DWPV01002098.1, forward strand.
TATCGTTGTGATCAGTTACCAGAGAACCGAGATATACGAATTCCTTGACCCAGTCAAAGGTACAATTGTCGATGGTGATATTGGGTGGTAATCCACGCAGATCCTTTGACGATTTTAAATATTTCGTTTTTGTCACATTGATTTGGAGTCCGGCTTCTGCAGATGTCTTTATTAAAGCTCGGAATGCACTCTCTACTGCAGGCAGAGTTCTACCTATTAAATCCAGGTCATCTGCGTAGCCTAATACTTGAATGGATTTGTGAAATATATTACCAGTAGTCTCGATTTTTGAGTCACGGATACACTTATCGAGAGCAATGTTAAAAAGTAGACAGGAGAGCGCATCACCTTGCCTTAGGCCGTCCTTTGTGCTGAATGGTTCTGATAGGTCTGTTTGCACCCGAACAACGCTTTGAGAGTACTTCAGCGTCATTTTTGTCAGAGTGATTAGCTTAGGTGGAATACCAATTTCTGACATAGCCTGGTATAAGAAACTCCTGTGTACGGTGTCATATGCGGCCTTGAAATCTATGAACAGATGATGTGTGCTCACATTGAATTCTAAGGTCTTCTCAAAAATTTGCCTTAGGGAGAAGATTTGATCTATAGTGGAGCGGTTAGGCCGAAAACCACATTGATATTCTCCTATAGAGGATTCTACATATGGTTGCAGCTTGTTAAAGAGAATGCGGGAAAACACTTTATACGCGGTGTTAAGAGTGAGATGCCCCGGTAGTTCTGGCACTCTAATATATTACCCTTTTTATGTAGGGGGCAAATTACAGCAGTGTTCCATTCTTCAGGCATAGTTGTTTTCTCCCAGATCTGCAGGATTAGCTTGTGAAATTCCCTCGCAAAACATGTTCCGGCGTACTTTATTAGTTCTCCCTGAATATTATCATCACCGGGGGCCTTGTTGTTCTTAAGTTGTTGAACGGCCATTTCAGTATCCTCCAAGGTTGGCACTGAAATACTTCCAACGCTCGGCTCCTGTAGTCGTGAGTCAACGTTAGTGAATGACTCGGTAGCAATAGTTCCGTTAAGCAACTCTTGAAAGTATTCAGCCCACCTCTTTATTACTTCATTCCGATCATTGAGCAGCTGGCCGTCTTTATTTCTACAAGCAGTAGCTCTGGGTTTAAATTCTTTTCTTCCTTTATTTATTAGGCTGTAGAAGTGTCTTATTTCTTTTTTATCGTGGCTTGATACAATTTCCTTCAGGTGTTGTTCTTCATACAATCGTTTCATTTTCTTATGTAGGTGTTTTTCTGTTCTTCTACACTCTCGATACTCTTCCCTACGTCTGCGAGTGTACTTCTGTTGCAGTAATTTATATGCCTCATTTTTCGCGTCTGTTACTTTTTGACATTCATCGTTAAACCAAGCATTGCGCTTTGGTCTCTCTTCTACACCAAGAACTTCACTCGCAGCCGTAGATATGACCGCTTTAAGGCAACTCCAAGTTTTGTTTGGCTCACCATTACTGTTTATGTCCCCCAGCTTTGATAGCTCTCTACATATGGTATCCACATACTTTTCTTTGATGTCCGGTTTCTTCTTCAGGTCCAAGGTGTTAAATTTTTTCGCCTTTATCGTCTGGGTGTATTTATATCGCGAAATGCGAGCCCTAATTCTACAAACCACTAAGTAGTGGTCGGAGTCGATGTTAGCGCTTCTGTGGTTTCTGACGTTCAAGAGATCGGAGGAGTGTCTGCAATCAATAAGTATATGATCTATTTGATTCCTGGTGATACCATCAGCGGAGACCCAAGTAATCTTATGGATATTCTTATGCGGGAAACGCGTACTGCCCACCACCATGCCTAGCGATGACGCCAAATTGACAAGACGCGTGCCGTTGTCATTGCACACGTCATGTAGACTGTGCGAGCCTATAGTCGGCTTGTATACATCTTCCCTTCCGACTTTTGCATTAAAATCACCAATGATGATTTTTATGTCGCCCTTTGGTGATTTGGTGTATACATCCTCCACGTGGTGGTACCATATTTCTTTTTCTTCCGAGTCTGTTTCTTCCGTCGGCGCATGAACGTTGATGATCGTATAGTTTCTAAATCGACCTTTCAGCCGGATCTTACAAATACGTTCATTAACTGGTTGGAAGTCAATTACCATGTGCTTGATACGTTTGCTCACGATGAATTCCGTTCCGAAGATATGGTGCCTCTCATGGCAGCTGTAATACGCCGAAAATTCTGGCTTCTCAAGTAATCCTTTTCCGGTCCATCTCAATTCCTGTACGGCTGTTATATCCGATTTGTGCTGTGTTAGTTGTTGGCATAGGAGTTGAAAGCCTGCTGGTCTGTACAGAGTTCGTAGGTTCCATGTACATAGGTTAAATTCATTTTCCGTTTTTGCATAGCCAGGTCGTTTGTTAAATATCCGGTCCGTAAAATATTCCTTTCTTTTCATAATCATGTTAGTTTTAGGTGAGTGAGTGATTAACCCCCAGCACCCTAGACCCATGATGGGGCTGCCACCTTAGAGCGCTGGGTCTCGCTCCGTTTGTTATCGGGTTCCGTCCCTACCGAGTGAACAGGTTTTAAGGCGCCTGTGGCTCGCCTTTCGCCCTTGGCCCTTAGCATCTACGATCTTCCAAGTACTGGATGGTGAACGTGCCATGACACGGTCGCAGAAGGTCCCGGGGGGTACGACGTGGACGTGGGCATATAGGACTGGTTGGTACCCGCATTCTTGAATACATCACAATCAATGTATTGCGGTAAGCCTCTGGGCATTTTGTAAGAGGTTCGCTAACTCGGCTTAAGCAAGACCCCACCCGTGCTGATACCAACTTCACCCTCCATACATCAACAATGGCAATATATTAAAAATGAAATTTCGGAGGCAGCTACATTTTGCATGTTTACTTTTCGGCATAGTAAAGATTAAGTGTCCACCGTATTTATATGACAAATTGATCTGGTCTAAATATGTCAATACAATTCACCAAACTCGAGCCGCCAGTTACAAATTATCGTATCCGAGACACCATTCTTCTGCATTTCGTGGTAGTTTTAAGTACAATGCCACGAAATGTTGGAATAATCTTCCTCCTCCCATTCGGACACTGAAAACAGAAATTAATTTTAAAATAAAATATAAATTCCACTTATTAAATTTTCAGAAAAATCTACAATAACATAATAACCTGCATAGGTTACACACACAAACACTAACACACCGACATACTCACACAATCAAATACTCATGACTTAGCTATAAATTAGGTATCTCATACACTACACAAAATTAGGTCTCACTTACTTTACAGGTTCACATCGGTGGCATTGGTCTCCCATTGTTTCTTTATTCTTGTAGCTGCGATTGTTCATAATGTTCATCAAATTCCATCTACCCTCGCAAACTATTTTAAATCTGTGTAAACACTGCGTTCATAACTAGTTATAAGTCATAAAATTGTTAACTTCCTTTATTACACTTTATTCTCTCTCTAATTGGGTATTTGCATGATTTTCCAGTCCATTAAATAGTTATGTCTTATTATTTTTTAAAATTTTTGAATTTTTTTTTATTTTTTTATTTATAAACATTTAAACTATTTAACAATAAAAAAATTGTTAAAATTTAAACGTATAGGTAGCTCCCTCTTGCGTATGTGACGTCATTGTGCATATTCCATTTAAATTTGTTCG